>JAODAL010003936.1:0-164872 GCA_025379985.1 Phyllomedusa bahiana | reverse complement strand
TCCTATTATTTTAATATGCCATTCCACAAACAATTCTCAGCCGGAATGTCATAACCCTGTGGCTTTTTAAACTGAACAACCTATGTTTGAGCGGTCACCTGCGAAGCTTTGTTATGTCACACTACATCCAATCGTTGTCTTGAATGCCATGTGAGATGTTTGAATATGTTTATTTTTTCTAAATAAAAGCTTTTGAATATGAAAATAAAAAAAAGCCCTTACACAGCTCTGTATACGGAAAAATAAATAAGTTATGGCTATCGGGAGACAGTGATGCATAGATATTGTGTCAAGGTTCATGCCACGGTCCGTGCCTCCCTTTTGCAATCCCAGTCCATGCCACAGCTCCTGTTCTGGGCCGCGGGCTTGGCCGGGTCCTGACTGTGGCATCTCCAGTTACTTCAGCCTCTGAGGTGAGCTCTCCGGTCTCTGCGGCGGCTTCCGCCGGCAGATTCGACTCGCCTATCCTCGGTCCTGCTCCATGGCGTCCTGTGCGCGCTCATGCTCCCCCTAGTGCACAAATATTTAAAGGGACAGTACCTAAGTACCTGTTCTATGACCTCCTCTGATTTAAGAAACTTCCTGCTTTTGTTCCTGGTCAGTTCATGGTTGTACTTTTGTGATCCTGACCCCTGTCTGCTGTGTGGTTGCTGCTACCAGTCACTCCTGAGTTAATCTGTGAGTTACCTGAGTTAACTTCTTCTGTTTCTGCCGCTGCACCAGCCGGTTATCTACATTTCCCTGCTGTTATCTGCCGTTGTACCAATCCGTTACCTGCTTGGGACTCTGTTCCTGCCTATGGCTATACCTGCTGTCACCCTTTGCCTCTGCCTGTACCCGGTTGTCCTTTGTCCAGCACTTCGGCTGCCACTGCGAGTAGCCACATCAGGAGTAGCGAGATGAAGTTTCCCAGCAGCTAAGTCCATCCGACCTTACAGCGGGCTCCATTTAAGACCGGGGGCCCCTTAGAATACGCTCCCTGGCGTGGTCCCCATACCTATACCATCTATGGTCGCGGTGGCCCGGAGGATCCACAAATACCCGGCATCTACGATGTCTGTCCTTCTCGACCCCGGAAGACATGACATATTGCTTAACATAATAAAAATACTTTCTTTAAAGCGCTTCATCATAAAATAACTATATAAATTGGCTAAAACTGTAATCTTATTGACCCACAGAGTAAAACTAACACTCCACGTATACTGCACGGAGAGTGCTGTTAAAAAAAATTTTTAAAAACTACTAGGATTTCAGTATTTTCTTTTTCTTGCATTCCGAAAAATTAATTTAAAAGTGATCAAAAATCCATGTCCCCCAAAAAATACCAATAAAAATAAAATAAAATCAACTAATCCTGCAAAAAACAAGCCCATGCACTGCTCCGTACACAGAAAAAAAAAAAAAAAAGTATGGCTCTCAGAGTTATAGCGAAGCCAAAACATGTTGATTTAAAGTGCTTTTATTGTGTAAAAGCAGTAAAACATAAAAAATACACAGATTGTGAATCGCTGTAATCGTATCGACCTGCTGAGTAAAGCTAGTATGTCTTTTATACTGCATGGTGACCGCTGTAAAAAATAAAAGTCACTACCAAAAAATGTTTTATTTAAAAATGTAAATATCACAGGAAGTACGCAAAATGTATTCAGTAAGTCAGCATCAAGAAGAAGAATGTGTAAAAGAAAATTATAATATATATAACATCTGCCTTTTCCCAGTAGCTGAGTGGTGGATGGGACCGAAAACTATGTCTATGGGATCTACATGCATGCACCCTCACTGAGACATTCTCCAGACCAGAGTTGGAGCACTGGAACGAACAAAGAGAAATAGCTTGTGATGGTGTCATAATGGACATATGTTACTGTCCAAAGAGGTAGGCTTATAGAACATACTTGTGACTCAAATAATAGGTTAGGGTTTGCAACCGCCCTACTAGTGGTCTTGTATATGTGTTTAAAATAACTGTATGCTAAGTATGTATGTATTGTATATGTACACTCACCGGCCACTTTATTAGGTACACCTGTCCAACTGCTCGTTAACACTTAATTTCTAATCAGCCAATCACATGGCGGCAACTCAGTGCATTTAGGCATGTAACATGGTCAAGACAATCTCCTGCATTTCAAACCGAGCATCAGTAAAGGGAAAAAAGGTGAATTTGAGTGCCTTTGAACGTGGCATGGTTGTTTGTGCCAGAAAGGGCTGGCTGAGTTTTTCAGAAACTGCTGATCTCCTGGATTTTCACGCACAACCATCTCTAGGGTTTACAGAGAAGGTCCGAAAAAGAAAAAACATCCAGTGAGCGGCAGTCCTGTGGGGGAAATGCCTTGTTGATGCCAGAGGTCAAAGGAAATGGGCAGACTGGTTCGAGCTATAGAAAGGCAACAGTGACTCAAATAGCCACCCGTACAACCAAGGTAGGCAGAAGAGCATCTCTGAACCACAGTACGCGAACTTTGGGGCAGATGGCTAAAAGCAGCAGAAGACCACACCGGTTGCCACTCCTTTCAGCTAAGAACAGGAAACTGAGGCTCCAATCTGCCCAAGCTCATCGAAATTGGACAGTAGAAGATTGGAAAAACGTTGCCTGGTCTGATGAGTCTCGATTTCGCTGCGACATTCGGATGGTAGGGTCAGAATTTGGCGTCAACAACATGAAAGCATGGATCCATCCTGCCTTGTATCAACTGTTCAGGCTGGTGGGGTGGGGGGTCAAGGTTGGGGAAATTTTTCTTGGCACTCTTTGGGCCCCTTGGTACCAATTGAGCATCGTTGCAACGCCACAGCCTACCTGAGTATTTTGCTGGACCATGTCCATCCCTTTAATGACCACAATGTACCCAACATCTGAGGGGCTACTTTCAGCAGGAAAAATGCCCCCATGTCATAAAGCTGAAATCATCTCAGACTGGTTTCTTGAACATGAGGAATGCTTCCAGCACCTTTTTTGAATCTATGCCACGAAGAATTGAGGCAGTTCTGAAGGCAAAAGGGGGTCCAACCCGTTACTAGCATGGTGTACCTAATAAAGTGGCCAGTGAGTGTATAGTGACAATGCATTTTTAAATGGGTACTTTAAGAACCAGTATCATTGCGGCCTACAGCTAATCAAGAAAATTAGCTGGGGACCTTGGGATTGTGAAGGGAAGTGGTGCAGGCATATATAAGCCTGCCTTACTAGGCAAAGTTAGTTGGGAGTTGGAAGTTAAAATGTTCTAGTTAGTATCATAGTGGTTACTACAGTTTTGACATATAGAGGTCATCCGCACATTAGCCAGCAGTGAAGCAGATGCAGGCTGAGGCCAATTACACCAGGCCTAAATTAACATACTCATAGACCAGAGAAAAAGAGAAACAGAGAGAGAAGACTGACATCTGGATACCGAGAGCCTGTGAAACCAGTCGGCCAGTCTAGTGCTCTTAGATTAACATGTAGTAGTATACTTTACTTCTGGACTGGGGAGATTACCAGGGAGTGTGAACAACAACAGACAGATTGTGGAGGTGGCAGCAGCATGAGTAGGCCACAGAGGGGCACAATGACAGATTGTGGAGGTGGCAACAGCAGGAGCATCAGACTGGAGAGTGGCACAGTGACATAACTTTGAGGTGGCGGCAGCTAGGTGACATAATGAGGAGGTGGTAGCAGCAGCATCAAGCCAGAGAGTGACATAGTGACATAGCCTGGAGGTGACAGCAGCAGCACAAAGAGACCTGAGTGGTGAGGTTGCAGCAGCATCAGAAGGCTAAATAATGGTCCAGTGAAGAGTGGGGAAGTGGGTGGCAATACCAGTCCCTTGTAAGGATGGTGGTTGGTAGAAGGAGCTGCTGGCAGCAGATGTGTGGCATCTGGTTAGCATCAGAATAGTAGCTGAGGCAGGTAGCCAGAAGAATCCAGGGTTCAGGGTCTGCTCCAGGTGCTGCTGCTGGTGAGCACCTTCCTCACTAGGCAGGTGAAGAAAGCAGCTCAACAACAACTCCAGACTCATGTCGCTGCTGATGGACCTAGTAATTGCTAAAGCCTCATGCCACTACTCTGTGCTTCTCCTCCTAGACCTGTCTTCTGCCTTTGACACTATCGACCATTCACTTCTGCTACACATCCTCTCCTCCCTCGGTATTACGGACTTGGCTCTTTCCTGGATCTCCTCATACCTCAATGATTGAACATTCAGCGTCTCTCATTCTCACACCACCTCCTTCTCCCGCCCACTCTCCGTTGGTGTCCCCCATGGTTCTGTCCTGGGCCCACTACTCTTGTCTATCTACACTCTTGGTCTAGGTCACCTAATAGCATCACATAGCTTTCAGTACCACCTATAGGCATATAGAGGTCATCCGCACACTAGCCAGCAGTGAAGCAGATGCAGGCTGAGGCCAATTACACCAGGCCTAAAGTAACGTACTCATAGACCAGAGAAAAAGAGAAACAGAGAGTGAGAAGACTGACATCTGGATACTGAGAGCATGTGAAACCAGTCAGCCAATCTAGTGCTCTTAGATTAACATGTAGTAGTATACTTTACTTCTGGACTGGGGAGATTACCAGGGAGTGTGAACAGGGAGACAAGTGCTGCAGAGGAAGCCTGAGGTGCCTACAGGACTAATGATGAGACTCCTCTAATGAGAGAATTGTAGTAAGTGATGTGTATATAATGGACATTCTGAACAATGGTGCCATGAGTAAACCCAACCAAGATCTCAAACTGCTTTGTCACTATGGTTCTTCTCCACCAGAGCACCACTTGTAGGCCCACATCACCATCACACTGCACACCTGCTACTCTGGTGCCTCTGCACCTACAGTAATATCATTATACAGGCTGACCATGAGCTGACTGAGTTCCATAGTCTGTTGTTGAACTTACAAAATGCTGGATAGTGGGTAGTAGATTGTATAGTGTCAGTAAAGAGCATCGCGGTGCAAGGTATTCTGTTTGTGAAGATACTAGGTAATTACAGAACTATCTTATCTTTGTAACAGAGAGTCATGTGTGGAGGTGTAAATAAATGGTATGTCAAAGATGGGCTGAGGATTCATGAAAACCGAAATCCTTAACCTTAATAATCCTTCCCACAGTAATCTCTACCAGCACAAAAACAACTTCTACACAGAGCTGAGCAAGATAATAAAAAGGAAAAATTAAGTACTTTTAAGCTATTGGGACACCATCTGGTAAGGATACATTTAGGGATTTTTCATTTTTTTTTCTATAACCTTGGAAAACCCATTCAAGTTTTTTTTATATCAATCTTTTACACAAGTTTCCAGAACTATACCATTAAATTTATTATATTTTATCAGAAAGAAACCCTCTTGCGCATGATCCTTGTATAGGCAAGAAGAATCAAGAAAGAGTGTTACAGATATTTTCTTCACCGACACATAAACTTTTATATCTGGAGAAAAAACTTCTAAATTATTTTGTCTATGTGTTCTAGGAAGGAGTTTGCCTATTCATCTAGTGATGGAAATGTTTACATCCGTCATTTTGGAGCAGTAAGTTCTGAGATGACCCTTGTAAATATTCTGAGAGGGCATGAGGCAGAAGTCACATCCGTTGTGTGGCATAAACCCAAGGACAAGTGGATCACAGGCTCTGAAGATGGGTCTATTCGAATATGGGTAAGAGGTTCTATAATTTATTAATCTATCATTTATCTTTACAATCCAATGGTGAAAACATAGCTGTCACAGATTCCTTCCTGCCACTTACTTGTCTTTGCACAAATACAGTTGAAACCAGAAGTTTACATACACTATATAAAAAGACACATATGCATGTTTTTATCACTATCTGTCATGGAATCAGAATAAACTTTACCCGTTTTTTGGGCCCAAATTTGGAAAACCAAATTATTTTTTATTTGCCAAATGCCAGAATAATGAGAGATAATTTTTTAAGAGATTTTTATTATTTTGTGCAAAGTCAAAAGTTTACATACATTTCATTAGTATTAGGTAGCATTGCCCTTAAATTCTATGACTTGGGTCAAACATTTTGGATATCCTTTCACAAGCTTCTCACAATAGCTGGTAGGCCCATTTCTCCTGACAGAACTGGGATAACTGAACCATGATTGTAGATTGCCTTTCACGCAACTGCCTTTTCAGCATTGCCCATACATTTTCAATACTATCGAGATCAGAACTTTGTGATGGCTACTCCAAAACATTGGCTTGGTTATCCTTAGCCACTTTGTAACCAGTTTGGCAGTATGCTTTGGGTCACTGTCCATTTTTAAGATCCATTTCCACCCAAGCTTTAACTTCCTGGCTGATGTCTTGAGATGATGCTTCAGTATTGCCACATAATCTTCTTTCCTCATGATGCCATTGATTATGTGAAGTGCACCAGTCCCTCCTGCAGCAAAACAACACCACAACATGATGTTTCCACCCCCTTGTTTCACAGTTGGGATGGTGTTCTTAGGCTTCGAAGCTTCTCCCTTTTCCCTCCAAATGTAACAATTAGGGATGAGCGAATCAATTCTAACGAAGTGGAATTCATTTCGAATTTCAGGAAAAATTTGATTCTAAACAAGGCTGAATTTCCTCATTGAAACTAATCTAAAATGGCCGCAAGCACATGCCGTGACATGGGGCAAAGAACTATGGGAGAAAGAAAGGAACGCCCTCAATGCCATGACATGCAGACATGCAGCCAATCAGCAGCCAGTCAGCTTCTGTGATGTCAAAGCCCTATAAATAGGCCAGCCATTTT
Organism: Phyllomedusa bahiana; assembly: GCA_025379985.1. NCBI lineage: Eukaryota > Metazoa > Chordata > Amphibia > Anura > Hylidae > Phyllomedusa > Phyllomedusa bahiana. Next base: position 158,138 of record JAODAL010003936.1, on the reverse strand, counting down.
ATATTCTGCCACTTGCCACTGTGTCTCTTATGTACACGGATCTCTCTGCAGCAGCACTAGATTGCACTCTGTGCAAAATACTTCCGATTTTGGAGTTACTGTGGTGAAATACTTTTCAAATACATAGTGTGCGTCATATATACACATGTTCCTGAACCAGCGTTTTTTAAATTGGAATATTGCTCTCTGTGACAAACAGTTACTTTTTTCACTTATTGTGGTGAACTATCTTGATGATTCCACAAGATTATGACAAAAACTGTTCTGTTAAATGCTGATACATGTAGCGCCCCTCCCCCCGAAAGAGTGGAGAAGGTGTCGGCAGTAATTTTGCGTTGATATCACTGATCATTTTGCCCTTACTTTAATCCGTCAGTGTCCACTTTCAATAGATCAATAATCCATAAGTATTGCTAAAGCCAAAAAGAAACAGGAGTTGATCCAAAACAGAAATGACAAGTAAATGGAATATCCACTGCTGCTTTTGGCTACCTAATCACCAGACAATCCTGATACAAACAAAGGTCCATGTCATACTGGCTTTACGGCTTCTCCGAAGACAAAATCTGTTGCGTTTGTCCTTTTCATTCCTTCTGACAGATTAAAAGAAGGGCAAAACCAAACATAGTGGCAAAGTCATAGAGTGATAGAGAATGGAAACAGCGTTAGGAAACCACAGGGTGGTTGAGTGAGAGAGTGGTCAGTTGGCGGCAGCATGAGTAGGCCACAGAGTGGTACAATGACAGAGTGTGGAGGTGGCAGGCAGCATGAGTGGGCCACAGAGTGGAAAATTGACAGATTGTGGAAGTGGCAGCAGCATGAGTAGGCCACAGAGTAGCACAATGACATAGTGTGGAGGTGGCGGCAGCACGAGTAGGCCACAGAGTGGCACAATGACATAGTGTGGAGGTGGCTGCAGCTTGAATAGGCCACAGAGTGACAAAGTGACAGATTGTAGAGGTGGCAGCAGCATGAGTAGGCCACACAGTGGCACAATGACATAGTGTGGAGGTGGCGGCAGCATGAGTAGGCCACAGAGTGGTACAATGACAGATTGTGGAGGTGGCAGCAGCATGAGTAGGCCACAGAGTGGCACAATGACAGATTGTGGAGGTGGCAACAGCAACAACAGGAGCATCAGACTGGAGAGTAGCACACTGACATAATTTTGAGGTGGCGGCAGCTAGGTGACATAATGAGGAGATGGCGGCAGTAGCAGCATCAAGCCAGAGAGCGACATAGCCTGGAGGTGACAGCAGCAGCAGCACAAGGAGGCCTCAGTGGTGAGGTCGCAGCAGCATCAGAAGGCTAAATAATGGTCCAGTGAAAAGTGGGGAGGTGGGTGGCAATACCAGTCACTGGCAAAGATGGTGGGTGGTAGAAGGAGCAGCTGGCAGCAGATGTGTGGCATCAGGTGGGTGGAAGCATCAGAATAGTAGCTGAGGCAGGTAGCCAGAAGAATCTAGGGTTCAGGGTCTGCTCCAGGTGTTGCTGCTGGTGAGCACCTTCCTCACTAGGCGGGTGAAGAAAGCTCCTCAACAACAACTCCAGACTCAGGTTGCTGCGGATGGAGCTGGTACTGCTTCTACCGCCCACCCCACAGCAGTCGTGGCAGTTGTTCTTGAGCACTGAGGAACCCCCTGGTCAGACCTGCGAGAGGATGGACGTTGGCGCAGATAGGCAGCGGCCAAATGACTACATAGGATGTCTCTATAGTACTGTTATCAACCCTCGCCCACCTCTTCAACCTATCATTAACCTCTGGCACCTTTCTTTCCTCCTTTAAACACACGACCATCACACTCATCCTTAAGAAAACATCTCTTGACCCCTCCTCTCTGTCCAACTATCACCACATCGCACTTCTTCCATTCGCCTCTAAACTCCTTGAACAGTACGTCTATCTTCAACTGTCCTCTCATCTCTCCACCAACTCTCTCCTTGACCTGCTGCAATCAGGCTTCCGACCCCACCACTCTACCGAAACTGCCCTAACCAAAGTAACCAACGACCTAGTAATTGCTAAAGGCTCATGCCACTACTCTGTGCTTCTCCTCCTAGACCTGTCCTCTGCCTTTGACACTGTCGACCATTCACTTCTGCTACACATCCTCTCCTCCCTCGATATCACGGACTTGGCTCTTTCCTGGATCTCCTCATACCTCAATGATCGAACATTCAGCGTCTCTCATTCTCGCACCACCTCCTCCTCCCGCCCACTCTCCGTTGGTGTCCCCCAGGGGTCTGTCCTAGGCCCACTACTCTTTTCTATCTACACTCTTTGTCTGGGTCAGCTAATAGCATCACATGGCTTTCAGTACCACTTGTATGCTGACGATACCCAACTCTACATCTCTGGCCCAGATGTTACCTCTCTGCTCTCCCGGATCCCAGACTGTCTTTCGTCCATATCCTCCTTCTTCTCCTCCCGCCTCCTAAAACTAAACGTGGAGAAAACTGAATTTATCATCTTCCCACCATCCCACTCTATCCCTCCACCTGATCTCTCTATCACTGTCAATGGCTGCACTCTCTCACCGGCTCCGGAAGTCCGCTGCCTTGGGATAACCTTTGACTCCAATCTGTCCTTCAAACCACACATCCAAACCCTTACCTCTGCCTGCCGCCTCCACCTGAAAAATATCTCCCGAGTCCGCTCATTCCTTCACTTTGAAAGCACAAAAATGCTTGTCCATGCCCTCGTCATCTCACGCCTAGACTATTGCAACATCCTTCTCTGTGGCCTCCCATCTAGCACCCTCGCTCCCCTCCAATCCATCCTTAACTCTGCTGCCTGTCTAATTCACCTCTCTCCTCATTACTCCTCTGCCTCTCCCCTCTGCCAATCCCTTCACTGGCTACCCATTGCCCAGCGAATCCAGTTCAAGTTAGTAACCTTGACCTACAAGGCTCTCCATAACCTCTCCACTCCATACATCTCTGCTTTAATCTCTAGATACCTCCCTTCTCCGCTTCTCACAGGACCTCCTCCTCTGCTCTCCTCTTATCAGTGCTTCACATAACCATCTCCAAGACTTCTCCCGTGCTTCCCCCACACTGTGGAACTCACTGCCCCAACACATCAGACTTTCCCCCACTCTCACTAGCCTCAAAGGTAACCTGAAAAACCATCTCTGTTCACAGAGTCGGTCCAACATCTGAAGGCTGGAATTCCAATGGGTGGAAACATCACATATCAGCCTATGTTGGGGGAGGCCGTTCTGCCACTGAAGCTCAAGGAGGGTGTGCTTGGCGATGTAGAAATGGCTGAAGTGTATACAAAGTTTCCTGGCCATTTTTAGAATGTCTTGCAGACGGGTGGAAGACTTGATGAATCGTTTGACAACCAGATTAAACACGTGCAGGGCGCATGGCCTCCTCGGCGAAGCACGGACACCATGTTCTTTGCATTACCTGTCATGATGGTACAGATTTTCAGTTGTCGCTGAGAAAGCAAAGGAATCGATTTCGTCTTTCATGACGCGGAGCAGTTCCTCCCCTGTGTGACTTCGTTTGCCCAGGCAAACCAGGTGTAGAACTGCATGAAACCGCCATGCTCTGCACATGTGGTATGCTAGTGGAGCACTAAGACTTGTTGCTGCAGTGGAGGTTGAGGTGATGGAAGAGGAGGAGTCGGACATCAGCAGTTTGACAATGTGGAAGAGAAAGCAGCTTCTCCTGTCCAAGTTGCTGGTGTGGCTGGGCAGGACGCACATTTACCAGTGGGCTGTAAAGGACATGTACTGTCCATGACCTGAGTTACAGCTCAACGTCCGCGCTGCCGTGCACTTTGGAAGACACCGACAGATTTAAGGACTGGCCCACCTTATCTTTTATATATTTGTGCAGGGCTGGTACTGCCTTTTCCGGCACAAGCCATCAGTTCTCTGAATGGTGCAGAGTCCACCACTTGAAAAGGGAGGGACTGCAGTACCACCAACTTGAACAGGAGCACGGTCAGCTTCTTCGTCGCAGGATGGCTGGACACACACTGCTGTCTCTTGGCAATCACCTCGGTGAATGTCTGCTGACATGATGAGTGGCGAGAAGCAGGAGCATCTGGACCGGTAGATGATGGGAAAGACAGACAGTTCCCTTCGGCAGAGGTGGTGGAGCCTTGACTGCCTGAACTTGGATGCATGCCACTGGGTGCTGCTGCTGTTGCTGCGGCAGGATGGACCACCACATCTGAGACACGTTTCTCCCAGGCCACTGGATGGTGACGATGCATATAATGACACAGGGCCATGGTGCCAAAATTAGGTCCCTGGCCACGCTTCACTTTCTGCCCACAGATTCTACATATACCCATGTTTGCCTCCTCCGGTGTCTCGGCAAAAAACTACCACACCGCCAAGTAGGTGATTTTACCACCAATGATCCGTACTGGCTGACTGCTACCGCCGCTGCTTCGGTGCTTCTGGGCCGGAAGGCATCTACGAAGCGGGTGGTCTACCACGTGGCAAATTGTCTCCTGACTTCGCACTGCTGACTCCCTGTTGACTCCCGACCACACTACCAACTTGCTGGCTGCGCCGCTGCCAGATGCACAAGCTGCTGCCCTCTTCTCCCACCGATGATGATGAAGCCCTTGCTTCGTCCGGCTCACAAGTGCGATCGGCTACATCATCAATGTTTAGTGTATGCGCGTCACTGCTGTCCTCCTCAATGATCTCGGTGTACAGAGCCTGACCCCTCGCAACATAACCTCCCATGCCACTCTCCTCATCACTACTTGCCTGTCTACTGCAAGAAGCAGCGGATGTCTGCCCCACTTCCTTACTGCCCAGTAGCCGCTCACTCTCCTCAAATAGTTCGTCAATGCTGTATAGTGGCGCTGAGCCCAGACCACATAGTAGTTCTCTGGCTGAAAGAACCAAACGGGACAGAGGCGGGTTGAGAACAGAATGGCTCCAGGGTCATGCCAACTAAGGGTAGTGTCTGACGAACCCACCGACTCTTGGCTGGAGTTGTCAGATGTCATCGGGGAGGAAGTGGATGACCTAGTCAACCATTTAAGAACCGTTGGCTTGGTGACTGCTGACTCCCTGTTGACTCCCGACCACACTACCAACTTGCTGGCTGCGCCGCTGCCAGATGCACAAGCTGCTGCCCTCTTCTCCCACCGCTGATGATGAAGCCCATGCTTCGTCCGGCTCACAAGTGCGATCGGCTACATCATCAATGTTTAGTGTATGCACGTCACTGTTGTCCTCCGGTGTACAGAGCCTGACCCCTCGCAACATAACCTCCCATGCCACTCTCCTCATCACTACTTGCCTGTCTACTGCAAGAAGCAGCGGATGTCTGCCCCACTTCCTTACTGCCCAGTAGCCGCTCACTCTCCTCAAATAGTTCGTCAATGCTGTATAGTGGCGCTGAGCCCAGACCACATAGTAGTTCTCTGGCTGAAAGAACCAAACGGGACAGAGGCGGGTTGAGAACAGAATGGCTCCAGGGTCATGCCAACTAAGGGTAGTGTCTGACGAACCCACCGACTCTTGGCTGGAGTTGTCAGATGTCATCAGGGAGGAAGTGGATGACCTAGTCAACCATTTAAGAACCGTTGGCTTGGTGGTCAACACACGGCCGCTAGATGACACCGGTAGCTCTGGCCTCGCCAAGTGACCCCTGCTGCGACGTCCCCTTACTGTGCTGCAACCTGTGCCTGCTCCAGAAACATTTGTGCCACTGCCGCTCCCATGTGAAGGACCTACCACCTCTCTGTCTGACATACTGTTTGATCAAAAGTTTACAATACAACAAACTCTGTTTAATGTAGATGTGTGTGTATGACAAATACACAGGCTTTATTTCAAAGGTGTTTCACCTCAGGCTAGGTTCACACGGCTTAAATGCAGAGCGTAATTACGCACCGCAATTACGCCGTGTGGACGGGGGTGTGGGCGGGGCGGGAAGGGGGGTGCCGGCACCTTGCCGGCCCATAGACTTGCATTACCAGCGGCGCGTATACGCCGCTGGTATTTAACATGTCACTTATCTCCCCCCCCCCCCCCCCCGGCGTATTCGCCGAGCAGGGAGAGGATACGTAATCCATAGTTCTCTATGAGAACTGTGGCTTACTGTAATGACTGGGACGTTTTCCAGCCGTAATTTGTGCACTCCGGCGCATAATTACGGACTGAAATACGTCAAATTTTAGGCCGTGTGAACATGGCCTCATAAATGAAAAAAGTAACTCTTTGGCACAGAGAACAATATATTTTCTTGCTGGCGCTGACATTACCTTAAAAGGCTACGTTCCCACTTCAGTTATTTGGTCAGTTTTGACCCCGTAATTGCCCAGAAAAGTGAAAGGTGAAGCGATTCTAAGAGCGGCGTCTGTCATTTACATGTCATACTAAATCACAGCATTGTTTCAACACCAAACCATGCTCCCTATGCATATTTCTGCATGGCACAATGTTCTACAACACCCTACAGCAGGGGTGTCAAACTGGCGGCCCTCCAGCTGTTGGGAAACTACAACTCCCATCATGCCCACTGTTATAGATTATACAAATGCATGATGGGAGTTGTAGTTTCCCAACAGCTGGAGGGCCGCCAGTTTGACACCTGTGTCCTACAGGCTCTCTGCAGCCAGGAAATAGCTGTTTTTTAACGAGATTTGCCGCGAATAAATTTGGAACGAAACAAGTTTTGGGGGAAAATTCAGCCGAATTCTCATTGTCATCTCTAATGGTATTATTGACAGCATACTTGATTCCTTTATAATACTTTTATACATCTTTTTCTTGTATATGGTATTCACCATTTGTTATTTGATGCTAGGATATGCTATTATGATATATTTTTAAGTGTTTTTAATTTATTGGGCCGGTCTTGTAGATATAATTTTTGAAATGTCTGTGAATTAAGAATTACAGAGGTGCAACCTGTTTTACATATCCTCTTTCTTTCTTGGTTGTATATATTTGCTATGTGAACAGTTTTTTTAGCTTATCTGTAAACACCATTACTAATGTCCACAGAGTGAAGAGAGTGGACAGTGTGAGCGGATCCTGCACACCAAGGGAGTGGTCATGTGTATTTGTATTGATCAAATAAATGGGTGCATTGCTGCGGGGGTACATGACATGATAAGGTAACATAAACAAATATTTAATCATCGCTCACTTTAGTGTTTATTCTTACTATATTATCTTTAGATTTCTTGCTTAAAAGTGTATTTATTTCTGACAAAATGATACCATAACCACAAGATAGCATAAAAATGTTAGGTTCCAGACTCCAAAGAGGAGGAGGTGAGTTGGAGAGAAAGCTATATATGTGTTCTCTTGTTTCTGGTTATAGTTGTGAAACAGCCTCTTATGTAACCAGAATGAAAACTGGAGTCTCATATCGAGCAGGGGGCCCCCAATCTGATCCCTGACAGTCCCTAAAGTGGAACCAAGACCTCTCAGCCATTTTGGGTATTTAAAGTGCCATAAAGGTCTCAGATGGGTAATACTCCTTTTATAACGGCCCTTGGGAGAGGTACTATATGACAATGAGGCATTTGAACCAGATGTTGTGCACCCCCGATTAACAAGAAAGGATACAATGGTCTCTTGTGTATTGATTAAGGTACATCAGTCAAAATCAATTCCATATTTATCACATAGGAAAAGATTGTGACTGTTTATTAGGTGGATACAGTAGCAGCTCATGAAAAAGACCAACTGCCACAAGGACCGAGGAAAACTGTCTAGGTCTAAACCTCTCTTTGTTGCCCATAGCAACCAATCAGAGCACTTCTATCATTACATATAGTGATCTGGAACATGAAAGGGGTGTTCTTATTGGTTGCTATTTGCAACAAAGACAGTTTTAGACCTAGACAGCTTTCATACATGTGGCCCCAAGTGTGCACTGGCAGTGTGTATACACTTACATGTAACAAAGGTGAGAGCAGACCAGGGAAAGGCGCTGCAACAAGTGGCAAACCCTGATATAGGTGGTGTACATGGTAGCGCATACTTGCCAACCCTCCCGGTTTTGGCGGGTCACTCCCGCTAATGGGGGCCGTGTCCCGCCCCCCCGCTTGGGTGGCTTAACCTCCCGCATCTGAAGAGATGCCGGAGGTTATCTGTGTAAAGAGGCATCAGGCAGCATCGCTTGACGCTGCCCTAAAGCCTCTGTCCTGTGCCGCTGTCCGGCAATGCTCTCCTAGCTTCAGAGGAAGCTGCGAGAGCACTGCGGGGGGAAGGGGCGGGGCTTAGCGGGACCTGCAAAGCTCCGCCCCTTTCCCCAGGCAGCCTGTGAAGAACTAGGATGCCAGCAGGACAGTGAGTGCAGGGATGGCTGTGTGTGTAGGGAGGGGTGTGTGTGCAGTGGCTGAATGCTTGTGAGGGGAGTGTGTATGGCAGGGGGAGGTTGATTGGTGTGTGTGTGTGTGCAGTGACTGAGTGCCTGTGAGGGGATGTGAAGTAGATTTTATTATTTTATTGTTATTAGCTATAGGGGCACTGCCTGGCTAATGGGGGCATCTACCTGGATAAAGGGGCCCTTTACCTGGATAAAGGGGGCATCTGCCTGGATAAAGGGGCATCATGCGGGATTAAGGGGGCCTCTGCCGGGATAAAGGGGGCATCTGCCTGGATAAAGGGGGGATCTGCCAGGCTAAAGAGGGCCTATGCCTGGCTAAAGGGGGCATCTGCCTGGATAAAGGGGGCCTCTACCTGGATAAAGGGGGCCTCTACCTGGATAAAGGGAGCACTGCCTGGATAAAGGGGGCATCTACCTAAATAAAGAGGGCATCTGCCTGGATAAAGGGGGCCTCTGCCTGGCTAATGGGGACATCTGTCTGGCTAATGGGGCATCTGCCTGGCTAATGGGGTTATCTCCCTGGATAAAGAGGGCCTCTCCCTGGATACAGGGGGCCTCTGCCCGGCTAATGGTGGCATCTGCCTAGATAAAGGGGGCCTCTGCCTGGCTAATGGGGTTATCTACCTGGATAAAGGGGGCATCTGCCTAGATAAAGGGGGCCTCTTCCTGGCTAATGGGGGCATCTACCTGGCTAATGGGGGCATCTACCTGGCTATTGTCAGCATCTATCTGGCTATTGGGGACATCTACCTGGATAAAGGGGGCATCTGCTTGGCTATTGGGGGCACTACCTGGCTATTCGGGGCACTACCTGGCTATTGGGAGCACTACCTGTCTAATGGAGGCACTACCTGACTATTGGGGCACTACCTGACTATTGGGGGCACTACCTGGCTATTGGGGGCACTACCTGGCTATTGGGGGCACTACCTGGCTATTGAGGGGAACTACCTGCCTAATGGAGGCACTACCTGGCTACTGGAGGCACTACCTGGCCATTGGGGGCACTACCTGGCTGTAAGGGACACTGCCTGGCTATTGGGGACAGCTACCTGGCTAGAAGGGAGCAGCAACCTGGCTAGAAGGGGGCATTAACATGGCTACAGGGGGTTACTACCTGGCTACAGGGGGTTACTACCTAGCTACAGGGGGTTACTACCTAGCTACAGGGTTCAAATAGGGCACCCGGATACCTGCCTATTGGGGTACAGTTTGGCAGTATCTCCCAGCTCTCCTGGATGCTGAATAGACCATCCAACAGTCCAGGGAAGCTGGGTGACACCAAAACCCTAATTTAGCTTTCTTCCAGAGCCATTACACAGTTAGGTGGAGTAGGGTGTGGCTTTTCGAAGGGGGCATGGCTCACATGCAAGATGGGCATGGACATGCAAATTTTGGTGCGGCGCGCTACGCGCATCACCCCTTAGAATCTTCTGCTTTCTTACTTTCAAAAGTTGGCATGTATGATGGTAGCGTCACCAGTCAACCCTGCATGGAGACCTGCATGTGTGGAGGATATGTGTTTGGAGGGAAATGAGTAGTTCGTATTCTATAAAAAATAATGAAAGGCACCAAAAGTTTGCTAGCATATACTTGTATGTAATAAAGGTAAGGGATGGTGCAGGAAAAAGAGCTGCAGCAATCAGCAGTCTGTAGATCATCCACGCCAAGACTAAGGACGTTTCTGGCCAAAACGTGTCGGTTTTTTTTTAGCCTGATGCAAGGGGCATGTATACCCCGCATGTGTTCTATTCTTTTTTTAACAAGTATGAATTAAAAATTGTAATTTTTATGTAAAAAAAAATTTCACACTCTCGCGTGTGCTGGAACAAAAAATAGTTTTTCTTTGCACTGTTTACCTATGCCCTCCTGCCTAAGGACTGGATCCGAGCACCCCATTTATCTGCTTGGTATACACAGCATGTGAACAGCCGGTGAGCTGTATCTCTCAATGTTTCTGCATGTTTAGCAACCAGCAGACCCTGCTATAGATTCTGTACATGGTGGAGTGCCAGTCAACCCTGCAAGGAGTATTTCTTGTATGAAAGGTATACATTTAGGGCCACATGTATGAACCTGTTTAGGTCTAAAACTCACTTTTTTGTCCATAGTAACCTATGAGCAAAAGAGTGAGTTTTAGACCTAAACAGGTTCATACATGTGGCCCTAAATGTATACCTTTCATACAAGAAAAGGAGGATGTTGTATTACTAGTATATGCAAGCATACCATTGATTGCTGGGAAAAGGGAGGGAGCAATGAAATTACCAAATGTCAGTTTGACAGTTGTCATGCTGAACCTCTAGGGCTGAAGGAAGTCACATTGTGCAAACACCTGCATTTGTCAGCAGTAGAGTTGTTTTATCTCCTTCCTGTAACCCTTCTAGATAATGAGGATTTAAAATAATTTCAGACATAGTGGTGCTCTTGTCCATGCACTGTGCTTTGAGCACTCAGAATGGGGCTAATCTGTTAAGACAACCATTTATATATATTTTCTTTATTATGTTTGATCAATTGTTATTTTTATACATCTACAATTTTCTACATTCCAGGGTTTATGATCCAGACACTCTTCTACAGGTCCAATGTAATGTAGGACACACAGATCTAATTCGTAGCATAGTGCATATTCCAGAGATGAAGCAGGTACTGTTTAAGTGCAATAGTACATTTCATCAGGTTGAAACAAAGAGACATAAGCATGAAAATTAATGTTAATACCTGCCTCTGTATTTTCAGTATGCTTCAGTTTCATGGGACAGGACGGTGAGAATGTGGAAGGCTTACTACAAGGCAAACAATCAATATAGTTGTATAGCTTAATCATGGAACATTATTATCTATGATGCTCCATGAAACAGAAAAACTAACTTTGTTACTATATCAGAAATCAACACACCTACATAAATAACCATGCGTGTAAATATCAATATACATCTACAAAAATACGGCATAAAAGTCATATAACATCAACTCGCATAAAGTGCTCAAAACTGCCCACAATAAACAAAGAGGTGAAGGCAATAAAGGATACAGAACATAACATTTACATGCACATTCTGCCTAGTGCTTTGTCTGGGGGAATCAATCGTTCCATGTGGTGAAATGTGCAATGAGGTGTATGTGTTATGGTCTGTATCCCTTGCTGCCTGTATACAGTATGTGTATATGCTATATATATATATGGGAATTCATTATTTTTTGTGTGCAGGTTTGATCACATATCATATATCACATTTATTATATCATATATATATATATATACATATACATATATACATATATATATATGTATATATATATATATGTATATATATATATGTATATATATATATATATGTATATATATATATATATATATATATATAAATATGCATATATATACATACATATATCACATTTATTATATGCTTGTATGTCCCTTATGGAGCACTTTGTGATATTTCTATGTATGTACTTTTTACATGGGTGCTACTATGTGCAATACTTATTTCTGTGTTAAATGTATATTGTAATGTTAGCTAATAAAAATATATATTTTATTTACCTGTATATTGAGACAGTGTTTTTGTATGTATATAACATTTGAGAAATCATTAAAGAGTCCTGATATGTCAGTTTTAGCAGATGCTTGCATTCCTGATAAAATAAGAATGCTGGAGAATCTTTTCTTAAAATTCTTCCTTCTCCTGTTTCTCTGTTGTTCTTCCTGGATATTGATAACTGGGTAGTACCGATCCTCTTGGCAAAGGGAGTTGTTCCAAAACAGTTTGTCACTGTCGTCATTGATTGAACAGTGTACACACAAGTGCAGCCATCTCTCAGTTGAAAAAAAAGCAGCAAATAGCAACTGATTTTTTTTTCTATGCTCAGAAGATGGGAATCAGGGGACCCACTACTCATTTGATAATTAGCGAGACACCCACCTATCAGGCATTTATGGCATATCCTGTGGAAAGCTACAGTATCTCACAAAAGTTAGTACACTTCTCATATTTTTGTAAATATTGTATTATATCTTGTCATGGGACAACACCGAAAATATGACACTTTGATACAATGTAAAGTAGTCAGTGTACAGCTTGTAGAACAGTGTTAATTTGGTGTGCCCTCAAATTACCTCCACACACAGCCATCAATGTCTAAACTGCTGGCAACAAAAGTGAGTACATCCTAAGTGAAAATGGACAAATTTTGCCTAAAGTGTCAATATTTTGTGTGGCCACCATTAATTTCCAGCACTGCCTTAACTCTGCCTCTGCAGAGGTTGCCACTGGAATCTTCTTCCTCTCCTCCATGACGACATCACAGAGCTGGTGTATGTTAGAGAACTTGCTCTCCACCACCTTCCATTTAAGGATGTCCCACAGATGCTCAATAGGTTTTAGGTTTGGAGACATGCTAGGCCAGTACCCTTACCTTTATTTTCTTTAGCAAGACAGTGGTCATCTTAAAGGTATGTTTGGGGTCATTATCATGCTGGAATACTGCCCTGCGGCCCAGTCTCTGAAGGGAGAGGATCATGCTCTGCTTCAGTAAGTCACAGTACATGTTGGCATTCATGGTTCCTAAACCATAACATTCTCGCCACCATGCTTGACTGTAGGCAAGACACACTTGTCTTTGTACTCCTCACCTGGTTGCCGCCACACACAATTGACACCATCTGAACCAAATATATCTTGGTCTCAACAGACCACAGGACATAGTTCCAGTAATCCATTTCCTTAGTTTGCTCGTCTTGAGCAAACTGTTTGAAGGCTTTCTTGTTTATTTTTAGAAGAGGTTTACTTCTGGGACGACAGCCATGCAGACAAATTTGATGCAGTGTGCGGCATATGGTCTGAGCACTGACAGGCTGACCACCTACCCCTTTAACCTCTGCAGCAATGCTGGCAGCACTCATACATCTACTTTGAAAGGACAATCTCTGAGTATGATGCTGAGCACATGCACTCAACGTCTTTGGTCAACCATGGCGAGGCCTGTTCTGTGTGGAACCTCTCTTGTTAAACCACTGAATGGTCTTAACCACCATGCTTCAGCTCAGTTTCAGGGTGTAGGCAATCTTATAGCCTAGGCCATCTTTATGTAGAGCAACAATTCTTTTTTTTTTTAGATCCTCACTGTTCTTTGCCTTGGGGTGCCATGTTAAACTTCCAATGATCAATATGAGAAAGTGTGAAAGGATAACACCAAATTTAACACACCTGCTCCCCATTCACATTTTAGACCTTGTAGCACTAATGAGTCACAAAACATCATGGAGAGAAAATGGCAAATTGGGCACAATCTGTCCATTTTCACTTAGAAGTGTACACTTTTGTTGCCAGCAGTTTAGACATTGATTGCAGTGTGAGTTATTTTGCGTGCTAACCAAATTTACACTGTTAGTAAAGCTGCACACTGACTTCTTTACATTGTATCATAGTGTCATCTCTTCAGTGCTGTCCCATAACATATAATTCCAATATTTACAAAAATGAAAGGGAGGGAGAACTAACTTTTGTGAGATACTGTGTAAATGCTCAATATAGAAAAAATATTTTATATCATGTAAATTGATTGAATCTGAATATCCAAATAAATACATGGGATTCACAATATAATGTGGGGGGTCAATGATTCTATAGTTATTAGTGCTGTCATGTGGACTTAAACAAGATTTAAGTTTAGGTTAGACACACACAGGTGATTTTTCTACTGGTACAACCAAGCTCACAAAATATGTTTTATGAAATATGGTAAAGCCATGTACTATTTGCAAATAATACATTTAAGAAAGGGTAAGACATAGTCCTTGTAATACACCGTATGCAAGGCTTTCCTTAAAGTGGTGTGTCCCAAAACACACCGCAAACTGGTAAAACCTAGTTGTCAATTTATTCATTTTTAAGAGGAATAATGGAGAAATTACACAGTTGTGAGCTTGTACAGCTCAGGGATCACCGCAAAAGTCCTTCAGGCATTGAGACAGAAGCAGATACAAGGTGCAAATGGTTTCTTGTCAGTATGTTTATTGTGCAGAAAAAACAAATGTATGGCAACACATGCACAGCAAAACGGCAAACATAAACAAAGCTCCTGCTCGTCTGAGCACTTACTAAACCGTGGTGTAGTTCCCTCACTAACATCCTGTGCAAGGTAGGTATGGTGTAGCAGATACTGGCTTCCTCCAGTGTGAACGCCTCCAGCCCAAAAGGTAGACTGGAGTTGCAGCCGACCCACAGTCAGCTTACCTGCTGACCTTAAATACGCCCGGGAAATCCTGGAGTGGAACATGGGGAGTAAGCGCCCACCCTGCTCTATGCTTACTCCCAATGAAAGGCCGACCCAGGATGGCTGGAAGCAAAGGCGTAACTAGAGAAGCCAGGGCCCCATAGCGAACTTTTGGATGGGGCCCCTATCCCCCCACCTCCCTGACCACGAACATTTACCATAACATGCTGTTAGATAATACAAGGGGTAAATACCTCACCCTACATACCATCATACTGCTACCAAACAAATCCCACTATACCTCGACCAACATTACCAATAACCCTACTACATATGGACCTGATTATACCTCCAGAACATGATCACAAAGTGACTGAATAATACCCCTACACTATTACTGATCAGTACGCAAAGACCGCCATATAGTTACCATATAGTGGTATATACTAGTGTACACAGGCTCTGCAGACTGTATATAACCACCATACCGTGACCATATAGTGGTAGACACCAGTGTACACAGACTCTGCAGACAGAAGTGATTAAAGCGTAGTTACATCTTGTGACTCACAGGTGACATTTCTCTGACAAGTCGTTGATTTTCCCTTTTGTTCTGCATCCAGTTCAGTCCGCCATCATGACGTCTCCCGACCACTTGTCCCTGCAGATTTAGACACAAATATCTTAGAATCCTGACTTTTCCAGCACCTGCCCCTCTGGCTATATGGGGTCCATTTAGGAATGCAGGGTTTAGATAGGCCATATGGGGCCCCAGATAGGCAAGGTTTAGGTCGGCAATAGAGTCCCCATATAGGCAGGCAGGGTTTAGGTAGCTATAGGGAGCCATATAGGTAGACAGGGTTTAGGCGGGCTATGGGGGCCATATAGGTAGGTAGGCAGGGTTTAGGTAGCTAAAGGGGCCCCATATAAGTAGACAGGCAGGCAAGCTTTAGGGGGCTATAGGGTCTACATAGGCAGACAGGCTTCATGGGGGCTATAGGGCTATTCAGGAAGGCAGACTTAGAGAGCTATATAGGCAGGCTTTAGGGGTTATATAGGCAGGTTTTAGGGGGGACTATGTAGGCAGGCTTGGGGGGGGGGGACTGTGGGCAGGCTGGCGGGCTATGTAGGCAGGCTGGGGGTATATTGGAAGGGGAAGTAGCAGAGCAAAGCGAGCGGAGCTCCATTCTGCTTCCTCCGGGTAGTGCTGCCTCTGAACGCTCAGGCCTGAGCGTTCAGAGCCAGTATGCGCCGGGCCCCTCAGCTCCTCGCCCGTCGGCAGTGAACAAGTATGTTCATTGCCGGCGGGCCCAGGAGCAGCATTACTGGGGTAGCGGACGCGGTAGCAGCTGCGCCGAGCCCCATAAGAGCATGGGCCCCGGGGCAGCTTTTATGTCTGCTACCCCAGTAGTTACGTCCCTGGCTGGAAGCCATACTAACCTATGGATAAACGTATGTCGACAGTCTGTACTGTTGACATATATTAAATGTTGGGCTTTCACTCCACAAAGGCTCCTTACCTTGGTGGCATGTGTCTTAAACTCTCCAGGCATATGTCCAGAACCTGGCTGGCACATAAACACCGTTGCAGACCCTCCAGGCTGCTGCCTTACACAGTGCAGAGTTGTAATGAGAGATGCTTCAGAATTCACAAAGAACACAAATATTTAGTGAAACTGACGTGAGAGATGGTGACAGATCTATTTTAAAATGTAAGCATAAAAGCCACCCTGTGATTTTTGGTATGGGGAAACATTAGCCTATGGTATGCTAATAGTTTCTGCTACAGTACTTGTTAGTACAATTAGATTCTGCCTTTGCACAACATGGGCAAGCAAGAATTCACATACTTTTTGTTCTACATAAACAACACTTATTGGTCTTACCATGTATCCATAGAAGTTTTATTTTAATTAGAAAACCACAAAAAAAGCAAATGAGAAAGAAAAAATTTACATTGTTTGGTTACAAATACATAGCTTTGTATATTAACACTGAATCTTTTTGTGTACTATTAGCACCAAATAAAATACAGAGTGTGCATTGTATATAAAGTTGATTTGTAATTGTTAATGTTGATATTAAAATATCAGTAGCAATAATAGTCTAAGAGTATGCTTCCTTATATGCCACAGTGATTAGCTTTTAACATGTAGGGAAAAGTAAATGAAGGCTATTACCAAATACATTACTGTTTTTGATTTTGATTTGTTCAAGAGATAAAGAAGATTTTATATACTGCTAGTGCACACACATTTTTTCTTGGTTACTGACCACCTCTCCCTCACCTCTCTGCTTTTTTTTTTATTGATTGCTCCAAGCTGCCATCCAGCCATGTTTGGTCACTCCCTAACCATTAGAGCTCTGTAGCTTTGTGCGCTGCAGTTTTTGATTCTCCAGCATTCATCTCACTGTAACACGAATAGGTAATCACTGCTATAGAACCGTGTAGAATGGTGTGAAAACCTCTTTGAAGGGGTTGTCTCACCATGCTGTCTTACAGAGCCAACAGCAGCTTCAGATTCACACTTTCTCACTCTTCCTGGTCAGACTGTGGGTAGTTCTATAGCAGTTATTAGCATATCAACTTTGTATTCCCAGCTCTTCTAATTGCACTGACATGGCTATGGGCACGAGCAGATAAAGTCTCCTGACCAAGGAAAAATCAAAAGAGGAATGTATTTGTTAAGTCTTGATTTAATGTTCCCTACATGTTGAAAGCTAATCTTTTTTAGTGAGACAACCTCTTTAATGAAAATTCACTCTCTAGAACCATGGCATTATTTTTTTTTTACTTGCAGATGAAAAATATGCAATATGAACAAAAAAAAGTCAGCTGTCATTTTTTCAGAAACAGACAAAAAGAATGGGATAAATCAATAACAGACACTTTGCCAAAAATTGCAGTGTCAAGAACAAGAAAATTTCTATGTGAATAAGACCATGATTCTTCTCTGTAAACCCTTAATAGGTTCTTTTAATCTGAGTAATTTTAATTATTTGCTTTAACAACCATAAACTCAGTTCTTTTTTCATGAAAGGCACAAATGAAATGCATTCACTCCACTTTATTAAGGAAACATCCAGACCTTGGGAGGATTTGTATGAAGAAAATTCCTGCAGTTGAGATGTTCAGCTAGCACCAAAATAGTTGCCTCTAGGTGGTTGATTCTATGAACAGCAGATAGGTGAAGTAGAATCAGACCAAGATGGTGTAGTTGGAGGTATGGTTGTTATAAGCAATGGCAAACATTACAGTATCAAAAATATTGTATCGGGTATATTGAAGATATGAAGAACAGCGTGGTCAGACAGGAGAGTTGGCAACAGGAGTCAGGTAAATGCAAACGAAGTAGACAGTAAACCAAGGACTTAGTTATAGTGTTTAAAGAGAACCTGTCACATAGATTATGCCTCCCTTGCTGAGGACAGAACAAGGTACTGTCAGACCTGCTGTTTCCAGCGCTGTGTCCCTTATTCTCTAAAATGCTGTAGTTTTAGAGCATTTAGTGCTCAAATCTTATTCATGAGCAGGTGTTAGCTCCGCCCACCAAATGCTAGCCCCGCCCACTGACAGTTATTCACGTCTTTCTACCTATTTAAAGTAATAGGTTTATCAGTTGAGGTGGGTGGGACTAGCCTCAGGTGGGCGAGGTATGAAAAAATTGACTCTTTTCTGGCTGAAAACTGCAGATTTGAGCATTAAATACTCGAAAACTCCAGTATCTTACAGAATAAGGGACACCGTGCTGAAAACAGCAGATCTGACTCTAGCTTGTTCTGCCCTCAGCAAGGGGGGCATAAACTATGTGACAGGTTCTCTTTAAGTAAAGTATACTGTGGCCTAGTAATGAATTCCGCATGATAATCAGACAAATCAGGAATTCGCTATTTCGGTTTTATTCGGTATTTTGATAAAGAAAACATTTCCTACTTGTTTTTTAACAGACCTGCAAAGATTTTGCTCAATATTCGTTTCTGTCAACAAGTATTTTTGCCTGTGGTGTATAAAGAAATAGAAAAAAAAACAGGATGAAACTGATAATTTCAGAAGAAGGGACAATTTAGGGGCCATTTACACGGCACAGACCAAATACCTGTCGGGAAATGCCGACCGGTATTTAGTCTGTTTTTGGCACGATGGGGAACGGCTGTTCTCCAAGGTTTGCGGATTCAAGCCCTCCCCCTTTGCACCCACATGTTCATGTTCCGCCCGAAAACCGGGCGGAAGAATGAACATGTTCTATGATCTTCGGACCGCTGGCGGTCTAAAAAACCCGCCAGCGGAAAATCCGTGCAGTGGGGAATGCTGTACGGATTTTCCAGTAAGGTCCATGTAAAAGGTTGACAGCCTTTCAAAACCGAAAACCGTCTGTAAATCCGGCTGAAAACCTTTGCCGTGGGGACATGCCCTTAGAGTGTGTAAGACAGGAAAAGTCTAACCTGGTGCTTTGATACTCAGCAAAGAAGTTGTTCTCCATTCGGATGGTCAGTTGCCTGTAAGTCTCACATTAATATGAAGTGGAGAAAGGTCAACAACTGTGTCCATAGACCAAAAATATATTCTCAGGGACCCTTTTTTTAGCAGACAATATTGAAGATAAAATAGTTTAGCTATTATATGGCTCCATAGTCCTGTGGGCAGTGGCAGAGGCTAAAGACAGGAAGTCCGCATGGATGGCGGAAAAGATCCAGCACCGTTGAATGAATAAAATAATCTTCTTTATTGTATTAAACCACTAAAATCCAGACACGACAGACAGAGTCAACACGTTTCAGGAAAACACCCTTAATCATGTCTTAAAAAACAGACACTCAATAAGCATATTTAAATTAAATCAAAACCAATGACGTGTCAGAACACATATCATGTGACATGATGCAAATAACACGTTTTTTTGTTTTTTTTTAAACATATCTAAAGACACAGGCAAAACATGTATGACAAAGTCCCTTTGCAAAAAAAGAAAAAAAAAACATGGAACTGATTGTATTCATAAGTGTAATGGAAAAAAAAAAAGAATGAAAATGAATGTGTGAATAAACGTAATGAAAAAAAAAACGGGGAAGGAAAAAATTAACATAAAAATGAGTGTGTGAATAGATGTAGGGAGAAAAAAAAAGACATGAAAATGAGTGTGTGAATAAATGTAATGGAAAAAAAGAGGAAAGAAAAAAAAAGGAAGGAAAAAATTAACATGAAAATGAGTGTGTAAATAGATGTCGGGAAAAAAAATACAGCCAATTGAGTGTGTGAATAAATGTAATGGAAAAAAACCCGAAACAAAACAAAAAGGAAGGAAAAAATTAACATGAAAATGAGTGTGTAAATAGATGAAGGGGAAAAAAAGACATGAAAATGAGTGTGTGAATAGATGTAGGGAGAAAAAAAAAGGACATGAAGATGAGTGTGAATAAATGTAATGGGGGAAAAAAAGACATGAAAATGAGTGTGTGAATAAATGTAATGGAAAAAAAGAGGAAAAAAAAAAGGAAGGAAAAAAATTAAACATGAAAATGAGTGTGTGAATAAATGTAATGGAAAAAAAATGAAAATGAATGTGTGAATAAATGTCAATTACAGGGTTGGTTTTCCATGTGAGCCACCCACTCCATCCTCCACTTGCTGTCTGAATGTTGTGGATATGACCAGGCAATCCTCCATTTGTGTTGGTGTGTTGTTTATTTGTAATGGAAGTTGAATTTGTGCTATAATAATTTTGTCTGCATCTCCTGCTTTGACTAAGGCCTCCATTGCCCCATTTTTCCTCACTTGCAATATATTTCCTTCGGTCTCGGGCCAACATCCTCCACCCCTCCCTCTTTTGTTTCACACACTGGGTATCTGATTCTAAGATTGTTGTCTATTATAAGGTGCAATGTGTAGGGTCATGTTGATGGTCATGATGCAACACCATTAGAGTCAATCCATTAAGTGCTACTCCATATGTGTGACTTTCAGAATATTAGACCTGAAGTGAAGCCAGAAATGTACCAGGTATGAACCTTAGGTAAAAATTAAGTTAGTCTGCCTTATACTCATTACTCCCCATTATGCATCTTCTATGCCATATCATCTCTCACTACCTCCCTAATCCTCAAATTCCTCTTCGCCTACCCTCACACCTCCCACACTGGGCAACGACTGCCATATCTCCCCGTCAATCTACCCTCCACCTGACTCTACTTCCACCTCTTTCACAGCATTAAAACTCTCTCAAAACGACCTTCACAACCCCATTTGCCCTATCCCACCACACCACATTCTTCAACTTTCCCTGCCTTCTCCTCGCGGATGGGGAAAGTATCTCCCATACCCCGGGCCTCCTCAGCGCATCCCCCCTTTCATTTCTACCCCTGCCCCTTACAGGCCCAAGATTCAAGAAGCACAAACTTCCCATAACCCCTTAAACATAAAGCCCAGTCCCTCACCCCGTAGCCATATCCCAATGTCTGGAGCTCTCTGGAATGCACGTTCATTGTGGGCAACAAGCTTCCCTTCATCCGATGACCTCTTCATCTCCCGCAAACCTCCTCATTCATTGGACTAAAAGAAACTTGGCGGACACCCTCTTGAACAACCTTCCTACAGCTGCACTCTCTTATGGTGGGCTTCAGTTTTACCTCACACCCCTCGCTCTGGAAGTATATTATGGCGGAGGTGTCGGCCATCTTCTGTCAGATTCCTGCGCTTTTGTCCCATTCCACCACTACCTTCGCTCACCCCTCCCTCCTTCGAGGTGCACTCGTCCGAATCTACTCCCCCTCAACTCCAAGTGGCTGTGGTATTTATGCCGTCCCCGAGGCCCGGCCACAGCCTTCCTTGTCCACTTCGCTTCCTGGGCTCTTCACTTTTTTCCACTGACATCCCACTGTTATCATGGGTGATTTCAACATCAGAATTCAGACACCCCACGCTCCTATTTTACAAAACTCGGTCACTCTCCTCTTCCTTTACAGCCTCCACCCTCAGTGGAACTTCCTGAGCCACCTCATGAAGTTGGAACACTACTCTAGGATCCTCATCTTCTCACACGCCTCTGTACCGCTACTAACTCCTCCATTCGCTCCTTTACCCATCGCGGACCTCTATCTGCTTCCGTCTCCACCTCTATTTCACCCTCCTGCTACCTCCCTCCTGCCCCAAATATTGTATAATCTCCCGCAGATAAGTCTGATCTACAGTTCACCTAGTATCGGCTCTCTGAATCTGCTTTCTGCCCATCTCTACCATACTCGCTTTTGCTGACCAGACGCAGCCTCACTGGTCTACAATCAACACTAATCACCTACTACGCTTCAGGCGGTCGCTTCGACTACACTAACAGACCTGCCATAAATCACAGGACAACCCTGGCACACAGACCTCACCAAACAGCTGAGGCGAGCTTCTAGTGGTGCGAGTACGCCTCTGGAAGAAAATCCCGCTCCACTGCTGACTTCACCTTATATCAACAATCCTGCATACATTTAAATTCTGCACCTCGCATCTGGCAATACAGGATTACTTCACCACCCTATATCCTCCCTGTCTCACAACCCCAGACAACTGTTCAAAACCTTCAATGCTCAGCGTCCACCAGCACCCCTCCCCCATTCTCTCTTCAGCAGATGACTTCGCCACTCACTTCCTAAATATGATCAATCTAATTCAGACAAAGCTTCACCTGCAGTCCCCTCCATCTGTCTCTATTCCTGAAGTGTCCCTACTTCACACCTCTACAACCTGCTCTATCACTATCTCCCCCTATCTCCCTTCTCTACTGGTCACTCATGTCAAGCTTCTCTCTACTGGTCACCAAATCCAACCCACTAACTGTAGTCTTACCACACTGCATCTCACCTCCCCTCCCTTGACCTTAGTGTGTCATCATCCCAGCCCTCGCCATCTATCTTCTAACCTATATTAATCCTCTCGGCTCTTTCCTTCCTTCCTTTAAAACATGCGGCCATCACACCCATCCTAAGAAAACCCTATCTTGACCCTCTTGTCTGTATACTATTCGCCCCATCTCACTGATTCCTTTTTTGAATCCAAACTACCTGGAACAGCATGTCTATCTTCAAACTGTCCTGCACCCTATCCTCCAACTTCTCTCTTGTAGCCTCTGCAATTGGCTTCGACCACACCACTCTACAGAAACGCCCTAACAAGTCCCAACGATTGCAAACTGCCATAAGCCCCACGCCACTACTCTGTGCTTATCCTCCTATGACCTGTTCCTTCCGCCTTTGACATGTCGACAATCACTCTCTCATACAAATCCTCTCCTCCCTACGGCATCACGACTTGGCCCTTTCCTGGATCTCCTCGTTACTCCACTGATGGACATTTCAGCGTCTAGCACTCATTGCTCCCAACCTCATCCTCTGCCCTATCTCTCGTTTTGTGTCTCCCCGGGGTACAGTCCTGGGGGCCCACTACTCTTTTCTATTTCTTCACTCTTGGTCTGGGGTCAATTAAATAGCATCGCCATGGCTTTCAATACCACCTGTAATGCTGATTGTGGACACCCAACTATCATCTCCGGCCCAGATATACCTCTCTACTCTCGCGGATCCGGATTGTCTTTCGTCAATATTCCCTTCTTCTCCTCACTGTCTCCTGAAGCTAAACGGGGAGGGGAAACTGAATTTTCTTCTTCCCACCGTCCCACCCCATCCCTCCTCCTGATCTCTTACACCAGTCTCTTGGCTACTCTTCACCAGCTCCACAAGTCCGTGCCTCTTGGATAACCCTTGACTCAAATCTGTCCTTCAATCCACACATCCCATACCCTTTCTTCTGCCTGTCGTTTCCAACCTGGAAAATATTTCCCCGTTTATCGTCATTCCTTAACTTTGAAAGCACAATAAATGCTGGTCCTTGCCCTTGTCATCTCACGCCTAGGACTATTGCACATCATTCTCTGTGGCCTCCCAGCTTAGACCCCGCTCCCCTCCTATCCTCTTAACCTGCTGCCCGTCTGTATCACTCTCTCTCGATTCTCCTCTGCCTCTCCCCTCTGCCCAATCTCTTCATTGGCTTACCATTTTGGCCCAGCGAATCCGTTCTAAGTTAGTAACCTTGACCTACAACGGCTTGACATAACCTTTCCCCTCCATTCAGCTTTGCTCTATTCTCCAGATATCTCCCTAACGCAATCTCCGCTCCTCAAGGACTTCTTCTCTGCTCTCCTCTTATCCCTGGCCTGCGGATAACATCTCCATGACTTCTCCGGGCTTCCCATACTCTGGAAATCACTACCCCAACACATCAGACTTCCCCACTCTTCCAGCCTCAAAGCTCAAACCTGAAAACCCATCTCTTCAGGATTGCATATAAACCAACAATAACCCCACCACCAGTACCACCAGCCCACATAAACATGTCTAGCTCCTCACCTTCTGTCTTTCCCACCTTCCTTTTAGAGTGTAAGCCTCACGGGCAGGAACCTCTCTCCTTACTGTTACCCAGTTGTTAGATATTAAATTTGTCACCCTTTGTGCTTGTTTTGGTCCTATGTTATGTAGGAAACCTGAATGTTACAGGCGCCCTGAACAAGGCGCGCCTCAACAATAAATAATAATAATTAAGGTGAGAAAAAAGAAAAAAAAAAGGAAAGGAAAAAGAACCTGATATATGAGTGTGTGAAATAGATGAAGGGGAAAAAAAGACATGAAATGGCTAGTGTTGTGGAATAGATGTAGGGGAATAAAAAGGACATGAAAATTGGTGTGAATACATGTAATGGGGGGAAAAAAAAAGAAGGAAGGAAAAAAAAATATACATAAAAAAATGAGTGTGTGAAATAAATGTTATGAAAAAAAAGATTGGGATTAAATAATTAACTTAACATATTGGTGTGTGTGATTAAAATATATGAAAAAAAAAAACAATAGGAAGACGATATTAATGTATATTGTCCTTTATTGATTAACCGATATAGAAAATCATTTTTATTGGTTTCATGCTTTTGGATGCGGAGATTCAATTGCCAGATCCAGAAAGCTCTGGTTAAGGGAAAAACTTCCTGCGTTCACCCCTCTCTTAAGGGGTTCAACCCTTTCAATAATTAAGTGGCAAAAACCATGGACAGATCACCACTCATGAACAGTGGAGAAGTTGCTGAAGACGCCAGAAGAAATGATACTCAAAGGGTTATTAGTCATCGGAAATATGTTAGCAACCTTTTTTGAAAGAACGGAAAGTGCATCCAATGTAGTTCAGCTTACAAATTGTGCACTCAATGGCATATACAAGATAATTGCTGTTACAATTAATAAAATCTTTAATAAGCAGAGGCTGGCAAAGACCTGTGGGCAATGTACAGGGTTGTTTAGAGCAGGTCTCATAGGCTGATGCATAGGCAATTGTCACTTAATTATTTAGGTCATCAAAAGGAATGTCACTTAAAGGGGTGTTCCAATATCACACTTTCATGGGATATCAATAGGACATGTGTTATAGGTGCAGGTCCAACATTTGAGACCCACACTTTCCTCAGGAACGGGCCCCCAAAAGTATCTGCACACTACTTTCCATTCTGTTCTACCAGAGTGCTGAGTACAGCCGAGCTGTGCGTTTGGCTGTACTTACAGCCTGTTCCTGATATTGGTGCAGATCACAGATGTGGGACCTCCTATAGATATGCCTTTCAATTTACAAGATAGGAACATCTCTTTAAGTCCACAGGTACCTGTATATCTTGCGAACGATATAAAAAGGGAAACTTGACAATATTGGGACATTGGAATCTTGCTCCTGAAACATTACATACATTCAAAGTGGAGGAAACCATGTTTAACTACTCCTGATTCAGAAAAGTCATGACATCAGGAGGACCTGATCATTCTCGGATTTCCCTTTTTTCCTTTTTAGGGATTGTACAAATATTGTTACTTAAAGGGGTGTTTCCCCCCTTTGATTTTTAAAGGGAAAAAAAGGGGAGGGGGCGGGGCCCCCAGAAAAGAAACCCCAGGACAAGCTGAGCCCCTTTCCCCCTTTTCCCCCCTCAGCTGCCACACACCTATAAGGCTTCATGCACACAATGAAGCTACTACTATAAATTATATAGGCTTTTTGCATGGGGGCCCCATACTGGGGCTGTTTTCTAGAGCTTTTTTCCCTTTTGCTCCCAAAACCTACAAATTATAGGGCCCTTTTAAATGTACCTATAAAAATTCTATGGGGTGTACTTTTACGTCCATTTGTTATTTAAAACCCCTTCCCGGGACTTTTTAGGTAACTTTTCTTCAGGGAGGTCGGCAAGGTTGAAAGGGAACTGCTAAAAGCACAGGGGGGTGGGGCTGTTACAACCAGCACCTGCCTTCATCAGCTGGGACCTAAAGAAAAATTTTTGGATCTAATTTCTTAATGTCAACGGGGGCTTGTTTGGGTCCTAAAACACCCGGGGGCGGGGGCCCCCTTTGTGTTTTTCCCCCCCTTTAAATTGTGAACTGGGGGTTTGTTTTTTTACGGAAAAAACCTTCTTTTTCCTGTCCTTTTAATTTTTTCTGACTTTCCCACCCAGACCCCCCGTCCATCCCCCAGCGTCACTTTTCATTAAAAAAATCCCAAATGACAAATTTACTTTTTCGAACTTCTAAACCTTTCATATGAAAATCCCCCCAAAACAGTCCCCAAAATAATCCACCGAAAAAGGGACAAATTTTTCCGAAAAAGTGTTTGTAAACTAAAAACGTCCTAAAAAAACCCAAGCCCCAAAAAACTTTACTACTTAAGGCTCAAATAATCCTGAAAGAACCTTCGAACGCCCCCCCAAATTTTACAAACCAGCTGTACACAGGCTCGTTACAAAATCCCAAACCCCCAAATTACGGGGGCCATAATGGTAAATACTAGTTGTTTGTAACTCGCAATAAAAAGTGTTTAAACCCGGGCTTTTAAATTTTATTTAACTCACCGGAAAAGCCCTTTTCTGTTCAGCGTCGTTCACTTTCCCTTTTCTTTTCCATCCGGTTCAACCTTCATGCAATTGCCCCCGGGCCAATCCGCCCCCTGAGGATTTGGACCAAATATCTTAGAATCCTCAAAATTTCCAGCAATTTTTTTTAAAATTTTTTGGGTTTATAGCAGCCCCCCTAAATTAGGTATTTTAGGGGCACTAAAAGCAGAAATAGGGGGCCCACGGGAAAGGTAATGGGGGCCCCACGGAAAGGTATAGGGGGGCCACAGGCAGATAGGGGGGTACTGAGGCAGAATATGGGGGCACTGAGGCAGAATATAGGGGCCGGGGCAGGTAAAAAGAGCAATGAGGCGGGGGTATATAGGGGCACGGGGCCCAGTAAAAAGGGGCCACAGGCGGGTATGGGGGGCCACAGGCATTTAAAAGGGGGGCACGGGCATTAAAAGGGGGCCCAACGGGCGGGGATATGGGGTCATTGGGGCCCGTTTAGGGGCCACGGGGCAGTAATGGGGGCACTAGGCAGTAAAATGGGGGCCCACAGGCAGGTATATAAGGGCACAGAGGCCGTTTTTGGGGGGCAATGAACAGTATTTGGGGGCCACAGGCAGGTATCGGGGGGCCCCAGGCATTTTAAAAGGGGGGCAACGGGCGGGTTTAAATGGGGAACAGGCTTCCAATGGGGGCCACAGGCGGGGATAGGGGGCCCCACAGGCAGTAAAGGGGGGCCACGGGCATTTTTAGGGGGGGTCACGGGCCAGGGAAAAGGGGGGCCACGGGCAAATTATGGGGGCACGGGCCCCGGGGAATGGGGGGGGGGCCACGGGACAAGGATTGGGGGCCAACAGCATCATGGGGGGTCACAGGCTGTATATGGGGGGGCCCCCGGGGCCCAGGTTAAAAGGGCACGGGGCACAGGGGGGGGCCAAAGGCGGGCTTATGGGGGCACAGGAGTATAAAAGGGGGGCCAAGACGGATATGGGGGCCCGGGGCAGCATATGGGGGTCACGGGCAGGGATATGGGGCCACGGGCAGGCATTATGGGGGCAAAAAGGAGGGAAAAGGGGAAAAAGGGCCCGGCATTATGGGGGCACAGGCAGTTTATAGGGGAAATGGGCAGGAAAACCGCTAAAAAAATAAAAACTTTTTAATACTCCCCCTTTAAAACTCCCCCGGCGAGCGCGCCCCCGCCCCTCTTCACCCGCGCTCCCCCGGGCCCAGCTCCTCGGGGGGAAACGGCCATGACGCGCTGTGGCCCGAGGACGGGAAAGCTTTCGCGTTTGACGTGATGTCATCGCGATCCCTGCCGGCTGGGGCCGCAGGGGGGCCGCGGGGGGTTTCCTAAACCCTGTGGGGGGACCCGGCGCCTCGGGTGTGGGCCCCTGAGGGTTCGACACGGTCTGCGGGGCATGGACGCTCGCTCTTGCCCCCAGAACCCTCAGCTGTGGGCTTTCCCAGCGAGCAATGAGCGGGAAGGGGCCAGTCGGGTGCTCCAGGCCCAGCCCCGGGGCCCTTTGGAAACCCCGGGGGAGACTGGGGGCACGGGGGGTTTTTAAATTGGGGGCCCAAACCCCCCGAATAAAACCAGCCTAGCGACCCCCCTGGATGTCAATCAGTTTTTTTATGGCAGAAAATTTTTTAAACATAAAATTTCAACCATTTTAAACCCATGTTATTTGGAAATTAACTTAAAACCCGGGGTATTTTGGGATCCCGGGGCCCAAACCGGGGATGATATAGATGCAGACCAGGGCAGGAAGCTGGTGCAATGCCGGAGGGGGGGGGGAAGGGTGGGGGGGGGGAAGCGGGAAAAACCCCCGGGTCCTACCCCTGCCCTTAGCTACTCGCAGTGGCAGCCGAAGTACTGGACTGAAAACAGCGGGTACTGGCAGAGGGGACAGGTCACAGGCAGGTGCAACTGTAGACTGAAGCGGGCCCCCAACGTTTGCAGAATGGCGAAAGCAGCGGGTTTTCCACAACACGTGGGAAATGTAGATAAAATCTGGGAAAAAAAACAGCAGAAAGACGTCGGGAACACTGTGGGAACATCAACAAACTGACACCAGAGCAAAGGATTTTTTGGGTTTCCTTTAAAATCCCCCGGTGGTGAGTAGCCATTTTTGGGTTAAAAACCGGTACTGTCTCCTTAAATTTCGGCGACCTGCCGCGCACACGCCCTTGGGAGGGCACATGCGCAAAACAGGAAAACTGGAAACAAACGAAGGGCCATAGCATTAAGGGATAGAAAAGGGGGAAAACCTTGGGGGGTGGGGGGGCCCTGGCAGGGCCCCAGACACATGCCGGGCCGGGGCCCGGGGGCCCTGGCCGCACCGTGACAGCACCCCTCTGCTTAAGCCCCCTTTTCTTCCATATCCTCCCTTTTTTTGGGAAACCCAAAAAACACAAAAAAGGGTGCTTTCTTAACCTTGGGAAGCCACAGCAGAAACAGGTGGTCGACTGGGGAAGAGGAGGGCAGGATTGCACAGGACGGGCAGGCTTGAGGTAGTGGATGGATAACGAATGGATAACCTCCCCTGTTTTCCAATCCAATGGAAGAGTGTGTAGTTGTAACCACGCATCACCCAGGAGAACCGTAGCAGAGGAACAAGGCAGAATACTTAACAAGATCTTCTCCCTGTAGGACCTCCCAACCTGTAGAGACAATGGCTTGGTATGGAACAGAACAGGTTCTTTCAGAATTTTCCCATTGATGGAGAAAAATCACAGAGGCTTTTCTAGACGATAGACAGACAGGCAGTACTTGGAAACCAAAGACCGATGGATAAAGTTCTCAGAGGAACCAGAGTTAAGGACGGCAGGGACTTGAAATATGGAACCAGATACAGACCTGAGAGTGACCGGTATGGTCAAATGAGGGACCGGAGAAGAAGTGTGGACAGGTGAGTACACACAGGCTGGGAGAGCCATGGCAGGGATACAGACGCATGCATCGTGACAGGTAATGGAGGAAACCATACCAACACAATGACACATGTGGGGACTCCTGCACCTACTTGATTAATCACAGGGGTGAAATGTTTATTTCAATATTTGTTGTGTAATTGACAATATTTGTGGCTACTTACTACAGTATCTTTCTGATTTAACTTGATGCATTTGTTAACAAACCAGATTTCATCTCTATTACTGTATCTTTGGGATGTGGGCAGTAAATTGTAAGTTTTTCCAGTGTGCTTTATTATATCAGTCAAATGTATAACGATGTGATTTAATTTTTTTATTATATTACGTGAATAAAGTGATTATTGATAAAAGATGCAACCTGTTGCACAAGTCACCTTTTCTCATTAGGATTGTATGTTATTATTCTTATAATATAAACACTAAGTGAGCCCCATATACAGTGGGTACAGAAAGTATTCAGACCCCTTTAAATTTGTCACTATTTGTTTCATTGCAGCCATTTGGTAAGATCAAATAATTCAATTTTTTTGCTAATTAATGTATATTCTGTACCCCATCTTAAAAGGGGAAAAAACATAAATGTAGATATTTTTGCAAATGTATTAAACAAGAAAAACATTAATGAGCAACAAAATGAACTTTTTGGATCTTAACAAATGGCTGCAATGAAACAAAGAGTGAAAAATTTAAAGGAGTCTGAATACTTTCCGTACCCACTATAAATGAACTCCCGCTCCCTTCCCATTTTCTTTTCCATTTCATGCCACAATTAATCTTTTTTGTTTCTTAACATATTATATGGTACAGTAAATGGTACCAGTAAAAGTACAACTTGTCCTGTAAAATACAAGCTCTACATAGATGGAAAAATAAAAATGTTATAGCTGTTGGGAGTTGGTAAACATGAACACAAGTAAAGAATTACAAATCGGGAAGAGGCAAAAACGTGTGAATTAGGCCTAATGTCTAAGAAGAAAACTACAACCCTAAGGCAGCAGGTAGATATGTATATACTAAGAGAGCAGGTTCTGACTGAATCCTAGTGGGACAGTGGAAACCTCCGGTAGGCGCCTGAGCATGGCAGACATGTAGATGCTTTTAAAGTACACCCTTGGGAGACACAAAAAGGCAGCGAGAAAGAGGCAAAAAGCAAAAGACATATTATAAGAGGCGTGTACCATAGACTGTATGGCGTGGCCAGCAAAACAAGTCACCTTGGGGGACCCCCAGAGTTAACATCACTGGTGAGCCCTAGGCACCTGAGTCCAACACTGTAGGAGAAAGAAGAAGATATAATCTAAATAAGTTAAAGCAAAAATCATATCTGCGTCGCGGAGGCTCTGACAGGTCCATTAAATTAAACCAATAGACCCCATTGCTATCGTATTAACATCAAAAATAGTGCTGTATGCTGCTCTATTTCTGACAGAATCTGCACCAGAGACTCTGAATAGAACTTACGACCAGATGTGAACCAGACCTTACTCATTTTATTTTTAACTCTTTGAGGACCACTCCTATGGCTTTAACCCGTCCTCAAATCCAATTAAAATCAAGCTAAAAGTAGTGAAATTTGTAAGTAGCGACTCTCACTGTCTTTATATAACTAAGGGTGGTTTTATTATATTGTTTTTATATGTATGCATTAGCTTTGATGTCAGATTTACCAGAAGTTTTAGGCTAAATGTGAATGCGGTTACTCGCATGCAATCCCTACAGTGCTGAAAGGGTTAAACCAGGGTATTGGTACATTACTGAACAATCATATTGCTTCCAAACATGGACGACTCTTATCCAACCTGAGAATAAAAGAGGAATCTTTATCTGTATTATGCTTTATATTAGTTTTGCTGTCTTGATTTAGCGTTAAGAAAGAAAAAATCTACAGCCTTCAAAGTCAGCAGAGGCAGCAGGTGCTATTGAGCGGAGTGTATAGATCAGATATGGCCTTCAAGGCTTAGAATGGTTCATGTCTAACCAACACTGAAGTGCTAGCAGATGGCACGGGGATTACACAGGTAATTATTTAATGCTGAGACAAAAACAGCTTCCTAATCCTCGGGCGGCCCTCCCCGTCGATGTGTGCTGTCCGCTGCTCTATCCATATGAAGAAAGCCACCTGCCAGAATGCAACCAACACTGTGAACTGGGAGGACTTTTTA
Organism: Phyllomedusa bahiana; assembly: GCA_025379985.1. Taxonomy (NCBI): domain Eukaryota; kingdom Metazoa; phylum Chordata; class Amphibia; order Anura; family Hylidae; genus Phyllomedusa; species Phyllomedusa bahiana. The sequence goes on along the minus strand of JAODAL010003936.1, from coordinate 126,595 downwards.
TAGCTCAAACACAACCTTCTTCACAACATTACACTCTACAAAGAATGTTGCATTATGGGTGAAGTACAAAAGGTAAGTTCCTTGTGTATATAAGATATATTGGAGCCGAATACTTAGCTGATTATATCACCAGTTTGATCCTGCTTGTTGCATTGTAAAATTGCATATTGACTGGCTATCGATAATAATAGATCCATATAACACAAGTGATCGGGATAACTAATCTCTATGAGATATGGTTTTGGGGATTAAACATTTGGAAACATTCAAAAGGGTTGTGATGGACTACCCTCAATATATGTGCTAGAATGGTGACTGTAGAACAAGTTATCATGTAGTGAGTGAATGAGTCCCGCTTTTACTCCACAATGTCAAGTGGGTTATACCAGATTTACCAGAAGGTAGATCCAGGGAAAGAGTGTCTTGGTTTTAGAAGATTTGGAGGTGGAGAGACCTAGCACACATCTGTTCGGAGTGGTCTGGTACCCTGGAGATTCGGTGAAGGAGTGGTTAGGCATGGAGAAGAGCAGGGAAAGGAGAGGTCTGTCTTAGTAATTACTTGTATACAATACTCGGAGTTCTGTTGTAAAGATGAATACACTTCTACATGGCAAGTAGGGATGGAATTTAGATCTCCTAGATCTCCATATCACTGCTATAATGATCCCTGTTTTTTGTTGCTGATAAAAAAAAAATCCTATTTACATTTAGAAGCTGAAAAGTAGACCATGGGTTTTCTCACAATGCAGTTTCAGAGAGCTACAGCAAGCTTTAGACTCACACTTCATGTTTAGGGCAGGGTCAATAGCAGTGAGTGACATATCAGCGCTGCCATTCCTAGCTATTCGCCTGTACCACAGAGTGTCAGCAGAGGTTTAATAAGATATAATTGGCACAAGGCTACAGAAGCCTCACGGAATGAATATTTCTCAGTCAGTTAAGTAAACAAAGTGCTTTGCTAGAGATAAGACTCTGCAAGAGGTGACTCACCATGGAAGGACTGACTAATGGCAGCATGTGCACTGAGGAAAGAAAAGCCAGGAAGAGGATGGAAAAGACAAGATTGTAACCAAATCAACTTGTGTACACTACGATCATAAAAAAATCTTCTTAACTACTGACCAAAGAAAAATTAACAAAGCAATGTATTTGGTGATATTCTTCATTTGCCTTTCCCTACATGTTAAAAGGTAATCCTTGTAGTGCGAAAGCCCCCTTTAAATTTGCCACAGAGCAGAATGCCTGTAATTTCAGGGCCGTGTGCAGAAAAGCATCTGGGCTCAACACCCATTATCAGTTCCTATCTTGCACCATATGAGTGGCCCCCCTTTAAATTTCATCACAGATTACTGCCAATATTGCCCTGTGGTGGCCCTGGTGACAGCTGAAGGTTTGCTATATTTGAAGTGAGGCTTGGAAATCCTAAACAGCATGTATGAGAGGTTTGTGGTGTTGATGTATTTCTCTCACAAAGGATTGCTGATATCCAGTTTACTTTGTTCTTCAAGTATTTTATAGTGACATATATAGGTTATGTTTGCTCTCAATCAGTCAACTGAGTGTTACCATTCCAGTTTTCAAAGGGGTGTGTTCCTGCACACACTGACTGCCAGCACTGATTGGACGATGCCAGACTGTTCAAAGACACATGCCCAGCTAGTAACACCCATCTGACTGATTTAGTAATACATTTCTAGAAATAACTGAGGAACAGCACAACATAGAGTTATAAAAGAAGATACTCCAGGATTGTTATTTCACAGATAACACAAGGATTTACTAAAACAGACCTGTCAGGAGATGTCACCGATCCTCTTTAAATTATATTTCGATGTTAAACATTTTTTTTTCATTTACCGTTGTTTATATTGTAAAATAATCCTATTACAGTAGGCGAATAATTTCTATTCTAAACAGATCACTTCTCAGCAGACCTCTTATTAGCATCACAGGATTACACTACAGGGTAACACCTCTTATATAAAGCTGAAAGCAGATTACACATGAGCCATCATTCACAATATGGTGATGGTTACAGCTTACCGCCTTCCTAACCCCACACGTGACTTCTGCACAGGTCACAGAGCATGCTCAAAACAGTCATTCTCAGGCTATGTCTCCACTGCACAGAAAAACAATCATATTTTCAGTGGTTTTAGGATTCTAAAACCACCGAAAATCCGGTTGTATTGCATGCCCATAGATTTTAATAGAAAAAACGACTTGGAGTCTCCACATTTCGTTTTTTCTCTGCTTATCTTATGGCGTTGGTGTATTATACAACATGTTGTATAATCTGCTGGTGACCACAGTTTTTGTAAATACTGTGACAAAAAAACGCAGTTGTGCATCGGGAGAAAAAGGGTCAACTTTCCTACGGTTTTTGTCCGATGCTGTGGCAATTTAGCCTCAGACTATTGTTTTCATATGTTTATGCTGCTGCTGTAAAGTAAACCTCTGAACAGCTATTTAAAAAGCATAGACGCGTGGCTGGGGAAGGATGGCTTCCTCCATAATTATAAATAACATAGAGTTAGGTGGCACTGATCCCAGCAACTCGGCTCCCAAACACACATACGTTGAATCGATAAACCAATTCAACCAATCCAACAAAAGATAACAAGGTGGTTGCTCACTTTTCATGAAAGAAAGTCAATGCAATATTCCGTAATAGGAGACAAAAGCAAGCGGCACTCACCAATTTTCCTTTATTTCTTCATCTTTATTCCATAAAATACATCAGGAGGTTAGCACATGCACTGGCCTACGGGCGTTTCGCGTATCGCCACGCTGTGCCATAATTATGTATATAAAAATAAATAATAATAAATAATCTTCAATTAAAAAAAAAAAAAGCTCAGAAATAATAATAAATTCATTATCTGGTTTTGATCAATAAAAAGTGCTAAGTTCCCTTTACGGCTGTGCTCACACAAAACACTAAAGCGACACATTTGAGTCACATTATTATGACCACCAGTACATAGCTCATTGAAGTCTGTATGGTATCTGAACACATATCCCTTGTTGCTTTTATGGGTGATTTACCAGAGTTGCAAAAAGGGCTGAAGGGCTTTTAGGCTGAAAGGTGCACAAGGTTGGACTGATACGCTGCAGTAGAACAACTCACCAGCAGAATGAACCCAGGAGGCCACCAGACATGTCTAAAACAATAGCTCTGTGAACCTTGCTGCATATGGGGCACTGAAGCAGATGGATGGTCACTGCAGCTCTGCTCATGAAGTTGCAACGGCAGACAATATTTTAATTTATCAGTATCTAAACAACTGCTGACTGGAAAAGATTTCCCTTCTACTATGAGTCATGGTTTCTGTTTCATTGAACTGATGGATGTTGGTGTGTTAGGCGAGGATATGCAATCATTGCTGGAAGAAAACAAGCTGCTGGTTTCATGACCTATTCATCCATGTGGAAGGCAACACTCGATTTGGGTATGAGTCCATTCTTGCAGATCACAGACATTTATAAATGCTGATTGTCTTGCCTAGGGCGGATGGGATCTTCCAGCAAGACTATGCAACACCTCAAACAGCTGGTAGAGCAAGACTTCCAAGTACTACCATGAACCCTAATTACCATCTGTAGGACCACCACTAATGTTGTGTTAGTTCTATGGATCCTCCCCTATGCACTCTGTAGCAGCTGTGGGATGCACTGCAGTGAGCACAGCTCCAGAGAACTGTAACAATGTACCAGGACCTCATTGAGTCATTCCCTGTCCTTCTAGCTGCTGTCTATGCTGCACAAGGTGGTTACTTTGGATATTACCTGCTGGTCATAATATAGTGACTTGGCTGTGTATATGAGAAGCAACAGGACAATGTAATAATAATAATCTTTATTCATATAATGCCAACATATTCCTCAGCACTTTACAGTAAAAGGGGGTTTAAAAGCACGGGGCCAGAAAAAAAAAATTTTACAAAACCAAAAAAGTTATTTACAGATAAGAAACAAGAGGGGGGGGGCCCTGCTGCAAGAGTTAAAATTTCTATGGGGGAAAATAGGGGGGGAGACAAAGGTGAGGTGTGAAGGGGTTACGGGGGATTCGCGGGCCCCCCGCAAGCGTTGATACTTTAAGCCACGCCGGGGAAGGGAAACTAATAGCCCCCGGTTTTTCACCAAGCCGCCGAAAGCGGGGGGATTGCGGCGGGGGTGAGATACCAGGTGTTCCCCCTGAGTATTTGGGCTTGCGAGGGGGCCCGGGGTTTTACTGGGGGGTACAAAATGAAATTTCCAGAGGCGAAGTGGGGGAAACAGGCAAAAAGGTAGGGCGGGCAGCAGGGGTTCGGGGTCAAAACGGGCGGAAGGGTCAGGGCAGGGGGAAAAGCAGGCAAGGCCCGGGAAAAACGTGGCGGACGGACGGGGCCACGGGAAAGAATACGGACAAAAGGCACCCCAAAAAACTCTCTAAAGCAACCCGGGACTGGCGGGGAATTTTGAGGGGGCGTCCCGCTAAAATAGAACCCCCCTTGATAATTAAACCAATTATGGGGGGCCGCGGGCCCCTTTTAAAAAATTTTAGAGAAGCCGGGGGGCGCGCCCCTAAAGCACGGGCCCGCGCCCGGGGGCTGGGAACCCAAGGGCCGGGGGAACAGGTTCCCCGGGAAAGCGGGGACGGGAAAGGGGGAGGGCGCTGGGGGGGGACAGGGCGGGGGGGCCCCCGCGGGCGCTCCCGGGCCGCCGCACCAGACCCCCTGCGGCCGGGGGGGGCAGCCAAAAGCCCCCCGACCCCCTTAAAAGTCCCCCCCCCCCTTAGGTCCCCCCCCTCCTTTTTTAAAAACCTAGAGAAAAGGGTCAGGGGGGACGGGTTTGGGCCCCTCGGGTTCCCAGGACCCCCCCCGGGCCCCCAAACCCCCTTCCCAGTCAATGAAAAAAACCCGTTTCCCCCCCTCACTGTTTCTCCCGCCAGCCCCCTCCTTGCCCTAATGATTTTTAAATCAGAGTTGGGGCCACCGGAGAAAGGGGGGGAAAGATTAGGGAAGAAGCGATTCAGAAACCAAGGCTTGGGGAAAGGAACTTGGAAGGCGTTGGGGAAAACCGAAAGAGGGGGAAAGGCAAGGGGGTTTTTATGGGATAAGGGTTAAGCTCCCGGAGTACTACAAACGGACCCAAAACTTACCCCCAAAACTTGTAGCTGGGCATTTTGAAGGGGATGTATTTTGCCGATACCCAAACCCCAATCCCCCCGGTTTAAAATTTCGGGAGGGGGTCCCCGGTGCCTACCCGGCCTAAAGGGTTTAGTGGGGGAAAAGGGGCCCGAAAAAGGGGCCTGTCGGAAAATTTGGCCAGAGTTTTTGATGCCCCTTTTACTTGGGCACCCCACGCGGGGAAAGTCCCGGGGTAGGCAGGGGGAGAGGGGGCGGGGATGCACCCCAAAACACAAAAAAAAAGGGGGGGGCTCCAGGGGAAATTCGAAATCAAAGGAATTTTGGAAAAATTTTCCGCCAGGGGGGAGGTCAGCCCCAGTTTTTCCTGGGACCGGGGCCCACAAAATGTCCCCCGATAAAGTACCTAAAATTTTGGGTTGCCCCTTTCCACCTCCCCTTGGGGTTTGGGGGAAATGATATGCGGGGAGAAGTCCAACTAAATCTGAAATTTGACCCCAAAAGGGCCCCGCCAAAATTTTAAATAAAAAAACTGGCCCCCCCTATCAGAGACGATATGCAAGGGGAGCCCAAATGTAGTCGAAAGATGGGGTGGAAGAAGTGCTGGGTTGGGTTGGGAAGCGGAGGGCAAGGGCAGAGGGAAAAAAAGTGGGCCTTTTTCGAAATTCTTTTGCCCACAACCCAGATGCCCTTTTGTTTCCCTGAGGGGGGCTGGGGGGTAAAGTAAAAAAAATCCTTCGCAAAAATGCGCCCAAAGGGTTTTTTGGCCCGGGGGAGGCAGGAGCAAAAGGGTTCTACCCGAGGGACCTTGTTACGGGCACAGGGTAACAGGCCAGGAAAAAGCCCTCTAACGCCCCGAGCAAAGGGGGGCCCCAAAATAGTCCCGGGGAGATTTTTGCTGAGACTTAGGGGACCCGGGTCCCCCACGGTTGCGAGGCATGCCCCCACTTCGGGATACTTTCCCGCTTTGCGGGGGAAACATGGGGCCTTTCCCGGGAGGGGGTTTGTCAAAAAAAGGTCCCCCGGAGCCCCGTGAGGAAAACCCTCGGGGGGTTTTATTTGTTTTGCGAGGGGGCCCCAAGCCCCACCGTTCAGAGGATTAAGGGGGGCTTTTGCTCTTTTGTTCTTGCCACCCTTTTCAAAAATAAAGAAAAAAATTTCAAATCTGGCGAAAAAGGGGGCCCCCCCCTTTGCTTCCCGAGGATTTTTCCCCCAGCCTTGGGAAACTGTAGGAAAGTAAGATTCTTGGGATCGGTAAATTTTTCGGTGGGGGACGGGGTCCCCCCAGCAGGTGCCGCCTTCTTCCGGGCCCAATTTAATTGCCAGAAATTTTCCCGATTTTCCGAAAAGTATATTTTTTTTCGGCTGGGGAGAAGGTTCTGGAAAAGAAGCCGAAGTCTTTTTTTCCGGAGGGGGACTTTGGGGGGGAACCGCCCCTGCCCCTACCGAGGGGCGTCTCCCTCGGGGATAAAGGGGGGGGGTTGGGGGGTTTTCCGGGGGGAGACAGCACTGGTGCAGAAGCAAAATGCTGTTTTGAGGGGTCAAACGTTTTCTTGACCCTCAGGGGGCCTTTGGTTTTTTGGGGGTTGGAATTTTTTTTTTGTGGGGCCCCCAAGGGGGGCCAAAAGAGGTGGAAAAAATGGGGAATTTAAAAATTTGTTTTGAAATTAGTTTGCAAAAACCCAAAAAATCGTTGGTGGACGGGACCACGGGGCGGGGCCTTTGTAGGACCCCCAGACAACTTTAAAGGGCCCATTTGGAGCCCCTTGTTTCCCAAAAACTTTGTAACCCAGGGGGGAAACGAGGTGCTTTCCCGAAAGGCATTTTCAAATTTTTAAAGCGTATACCCGGTTTTAAGGAGACGTCTGGGTCCCTGGCGGACGGGAGGCGGTGAGTCCCCTTTTTTAGGGGAAAATTTTTAAAAGATATGGGGCCCCCAAGAAGCAATCACGCAGACGAAAGGGGGTTTCCCCGGAAGATTTCATTAACAAAATTCTGGAAAAACCGCTGGAGCGTTGCAGGGGCCCAAAATGGAAAAACGAGGTTTTTCAAAATGCCCATCTCGGGTTAATTAGGCGGGTTTTTCCCAACTCGTCCCTTCAGGGAATACAAATTTCAGGTTATATCCCCCTGTGGCCCAATTTGGGAAAAAAAGCTTCCCAAACCGCGAAGCGATCGAACAGTTTCCGAGTAACCGGCAGGGGGGGATCGATTCTTGATAGTAATTTTAATTAATCCCCCGGTTTAACCCGATAAAATGGTCGGAGAGAACCTTTCTTTTTTTTCCCTAAAAAAGAAGAATCCACCCCCCGCGGGCGGGGGATTAAACGAATGAATCCCCCCGGGGGTTTTCTCTTGGACAATTCGGACAAGCCTTATCTCCGGAAAAAAAGAGGGTAACTCTTCCTGGGGGAAGGATTTGTCCCAGGAAGCGGTCAAGGGGGCAATCGAAAAGGCCGGTGCGGGGGTAGATTTTCGGTGTTTTTCAAAAAAAAAATGGGCCCAAGCCCTAAATACGGGGGGGGGAAAACCCCGACAGTGGTTTGAAGAGTTTAAAGGAGCGGCCCCAAAGGGCGAAGGAAAAAAGGGAAAGGGCAGCACGAGGGGGCCCCCGCAGGGCCCCAACGGAAAATTTCCCCCCCCGTGTTCCAGCCCAAGGGCCCGGAGAAATGCTGTTCCCAACCCAGGGAAGGCCCAAAAACCCGGGGGGCAGAGCGAGTGCAGGACCAGCAGCTTCGGCTTTCCCTTTTTTAGAGCGCCAATCTGTAGAGAGAGGGGGGGCCTTTGGCAAAACCGAATCACCCCCTTAGGCATTCCCCACAAACAGGGAGCTTCAGGGGGTTTTGAAAAGGGGGTTTAAACCGGGAGACGTACTTGGAGACCAGACCCCGGGTGAAAAAGTTCCCTGCGGAACCCCGAATAAAGGGGGAAGGGGGCGGTGGCCTGGAAGGGCGGGCCGGTGAAATTCAAAACAACCCTACGGGAAGGGTCGACGGAGAGATGTGAACAGACACCTGGGGAACCCCACCTCCTGCGAACCCTAATGTGCGAAAGTTCCCCGGAGAAAGGGAAACCCCCCCAAAATAAAGTGGCCAAAAAAAACCACCACAGTAGAAGCAAAACTCCCCTAAAGGCGGGGTGGGGTTTTTTTTTTTGGGACAGGTGGGCTTCTGATTCGTACGGATACATCCCCCGGGCCCTTTTGGCGGGGGTAGTGGGAATTGGAAGAGGGGGACCCAAAAACGTGGTACCCGGGTTTGACGGGCGCCCCTCCTGTTGAAGAGGGCCCCTTTGTCTTTCCCCCCCAAACCGGGAATTTTCTTTTCAAAGGGGGGCCAAATGAATTTGTTACCCGGGTTTTTAAAAGGTAAAAATCCCGCCCAGCGACTATCCTTAATATGGCCCGAGGGGACCTTGCCAAAGGGTTGCCACCAGGGCCCATTATTCCACTTCATTTTCAAGGAAAAAGGGTGGGGGAATGCAGGGAGTAGTGACCCCAGTGGAGCCGCCCTAAACGGAGAGGGGAAAAGCCCCCCGCCGCGGAGGAGGCAGGGCCCCGGGTTCCCCCAAAGAGGGTGCGGCCCCCTGGGGGAAAGGGTTTTGGGTAGATTCGCCGTTGTGGATCACCTCGGCCCCAAAAGGGGAGGGGCCCCAGGCCAAGGTTTCCCCCCGAAAAAGAGGCAAATAAAAAAGGCCCCTTAGCCCCCCCTCGGGGGGGAAAGGGGGTGCCCCCCAAAATCTCCAGGTGGATGGAGCCGGGGACAGTAGCCACGGCTTTTCCCGGGGATCCCCATCAAAGCGTGACGGAAGGGGGAGCTGCAGGGGAAGGCCAGGTATTGGGGAGCAACTGGTGCCGGGGGGGCAGCCCCCGTCGCAGGGAGGGTGGGCGAGTGCTAGGTTTTTCTTCATGGCGGGGGAAGTGGTAAAATACGCTGGCACTGCTGGCGACACCCGTTGAGACCCCGAAGTACGGAAAAGGGTTTCCCGGGCGGAATCCAGGGCCGTCCGTCTGTAACGGGTAGGGTGGATTCGCTGGACCCCCGCAAGCAAATGAAAACGTAAGCCACCCCAGGGAAGGGGAAATTTTAAGTACCCCCCCCGGTTTTTTCCCCAAAGAACCCCCCGCAAAGGGGATGGACTTGCGGGCCGGCGTGGACTCCCGGGGTCGTTACCCCTGACGTGCCTTGTTTGCGGGGGGGGGGGGGGGTTTAACTGCGGGCCCAAAACCCGGAATCCAAGGCGAAGTCGGGGCCCAGGCGGGAAGGTCAGGGCGGGCCCAGCAGGGGGTTCGGTCAAGCGGGCGGAAGGTCGGGAGGGGGCTGCAGGCAGGTCGGGAAAAAGTGGCGGAGGGGACTGGTACACGGGAAAAAGAAATTACGGACACAAGGGCACCCCAAAAAACTTCTAACCCCCCAAAACCCCCACCCGGACTGGCGGAAGTGCGGGGGGCGTCCCGAAAAAAAACCCAAGGCCGGAAAAAATTGCCCCCTTTATGGGGGCGGGGCCCCTTTAAATCTAGGAAGCCGGCGCCGGGGCAGCCCTAAAGCACGGGGCACACGCCCGGCGGCTGGGAAAAGGCGGGGACGGGCGTTCCCCGGGAGCGCGGACGGGTAAGGGGAGCGGCCCCTGGGGGGGAAAGGGAGCGGGGTGGTCGCCGGGCAGTGCAGCCCCGAAAAACCCGGACCCCCTGGGGCCCGGGGGGGGGGGCAGCAGAGCCCGCGACCCCCGTGACAAGGTGCTTGGTTTGCACAACGGTCCAGCCATGTTTCATAAATATGGGGTAGTTTACATAAAAGTGGATGAACCTGCCATCCCAACCATACATCTATATACAGACAGTACATGTATATACAGATAAGTGGCTGTGAGTGCCCAAGTGCAGGGAATGACAGAAGGGGGTTAGCAATTAGGGGTCTTGGTAGGCCTGCCTAAGAAAATGTATTCTCATGGCGCACTTAAAACTCTGGGGGTTGTGAGTGTGCCTGATTGTCCAGGGTAGCATGTTCCAGAGCACTGGTGCAGCACGTGCAAACTGTTGGAGGCAAGCATAAGAGGTTCAGATGATTGAGGCATTTCATCGAAAATCAGCAGTAGGGCAGAGAGACCGGGTAGGGTAGTAGACAGAGATGAGGGAGGAGATGTAGGGGGTGCAGCTCTGTGGAGACTGTGTAATAACAGTTCAATAAATACAGGGTTATCAACACTCACTTAAAAAAATATAAACTTGAAACTTTACTGCATATCAGTTTAAAGAAGGGACTTTAAAAGAAGGTCTCCCATCTGATGTGCTTTAAACCTGAAGCAACTCCTAGTTGTAGTGTCAGATGGAAGACCTTCTGTGCACCATCATCACTTCTAACGTTTTACCTTACATGCCTTTTTTACTGTATTTGTGTAAGGACAAAACAATAACATAAAAACTTGTGTATGAAGTGAACTTTTTGACTATTTCAACCAGTTAACCTTTGGTTATGTTTCTAGGGTTTGTTGTCATTGGCAGAAGAATTAAGAAAAGTAGAAGATCTGGATGAGAATGTAATTAGAATAGTATTACTAGGGTTGGACAATGCTGGCAAGACAACCATTTTGACCAGGCTTGCTTTGGAAGAAGTCAGCAATATAACTCCAACACAGGTAGGTTCATGGCATTATTTGGAATTAGATTTTAATAGGGTTGACAGACATTGGTAGCCTAAAGTTACGTTCATACGATGTAATTGTGGGGACGTATTTTGTCCGCAATTACGCCATGTGCTCATTAGCGGGGGTGGGGCGGGGGGTGGCAGCCCACCGGACCCATAGACATTCATTACTCGCGGCGCGTATACGCCATGAATAATTGACATGTCACTTCTCTCCCCGCTCGCCGTAGTGTGCGAGCAGGGAGAGGAGACATAATCCATAGTTCTCTATGAGAACTGTGGATTACCGTAATGACTGGGACATATCTCGCCCCGTATTTCACGCCGTACTGCGTCCTAGTATAAGCAGTGTGAACATAGACTGTGGCTAAAATATGCCACTAATGTCTCATCTGTAGAGGTCTGATTGTCGTGACCCCAATATACTATGAGCCAAGAAAAGCACTTATGGACCTATGGATTTTCTATCAACCTGAGTTGACCGATTTACCTAAATGAACAGAGAATTACTGAAAGGGATTTCCCCATCTGTTTTCACAGAAGCTGCTTATCCTCTCTACTGAGGGCTCCCACTTCATGTGCAGTCTGTGGGCAGTTCTACAGCAGTGACTGACATTTCAGCTGTGCCTATTAAAGGGACATTGGTGATGGCGGATTGTGAAAAAAAAATTACACTATTCAAGCAGGATGAAAGCTGACAGAGCTGTATTTGTTATGAAGGGAGGCTCCTTCAAGGGAGCATTCAAAAATGCTTACTATTTATTACTATAAATATTTTATAAAAACAAAGAAAATAAGATTTTGCAGATATCCCCAAAAAAATTGTACGTTTTAGTGAGGCAGAAATACTTACATGCTGCCAAGATGAACAGTGTAAGTCTTCTACATTTACAATGTTATCTTTGTATGTAAATACATTGGTAAGTGTCACTTAGCAGCTGTGTGTTTTGCAGCCCTGACTGGATGGCACAAGGCTACTGAGCTCTTTCTGTTTAGTAATAAAATAATAGCAGAGGCTGAGAAACAAGCTCCCATCCTGCTGAAAAGACACATCAATTAGGGATGTCACAAGCTTGAGTACTGCTAGAGCAGAGTGAGGTGGTGGGCAACTGAGAAAACCACCAACAAATGAGCAGGAGCGAAAAACCACTATATCTTTGAAATAAGGCAAAATCAGAACAGCAATGTATTTTTTATAATCTTTATTTACTTTCACCTACCTATTTAAGCTACTTAATAAGAACGGAATACTCCTTTAATCAAACACATAACCAATTTTTTTTAAATGGGCCAGTTTCTGAGGGAAAGGTTTAACCTTTAACAAGAGCTGTACCTATTTCATCAGCATCACAGGTTGTCTGTCAGTTTGCTTCATGGGATAAAAGGAATGTAAAATGTTAAAGGGGTTATCCCACCAAGAATATTGCTCTTAACAAATTTTGGATTTAAAATTATTTTACAAATCCAATAAAGAGTTATGACATTAACATAGGATGGGACTCAAAGCGTACCAATGTACATGTTTATTTAAAGGGAATGTGTCATCAAAAATGACCTACTGTTTACTCACGTTCTTAGGTTGAACACATTTTTTAGGAATTTTTGGTTATATTTATTTTTAATTTTCCATATCACTTTCATTTTTTAATAATTCTTACATCCTGCAATTCTCACTTTGGCCACATACGTAAATTTGGTACCGTAGTGATCACAATTGCTCACAGAATCAAGTTAACTTGTCATTTTTTTCCACATAGTAAGTGGAATTGCGGTTTTATTTTTCGATTCAATCCCTCAAAAAAAATTCTAAACATTTTTAATACACTGTGGGCGACATGTATGAATTTTTGCGTTTAAACGCCAATTTTCATGCGCATTATAATAGTGTAGAATGCGCCTGATTTATGAACCCGGTCTACAGGGGGTCATAAATCAGGTGCATTCCAGCGCTAAGACAACACTTCTGGCTCAGGTATACCACTTTGAAAGTTTACCTGTTCCAGCAGTAATGTGCCTGGAATTGCCGTACTGAAACTATAAGTCTATAGCTTCGTACGGTTCTAGTGTGCCGTGACATGTCACCCTACATGTATTGCAATATTGGGCAAAGAAAAAGTCATCCTATAAAATGCAAGATCTCATACAGATACATTGAAGAAACAAATATGTTCTGGTTCTCAGAACGCATTGATGAAAATATTGCTGTGTCCTTGAGGTGCAAAACTAGCAGCATCCTCAGGGGATTAAAGTTCTCAGCTTGCTCTGAAATCCACATTGATTTTCTCAATAAACAGGGGACGTGATTTTGAAGACTTTCATCAAAGTGTATTGTACTGTAAATTACTGTGACGAATACACACTTTAAAAAAATACATTTAATATTGAGACTGAAAATACTGGTTCTAATACAATTGTATTCTTTCTTTCTTGTGCAGGGCTTTAATATAAAAAGCGTTCAGGCTCAAGGTTTGCGGTTGACAGTCTGGGACATTGGAGGTCAAAGAACAATTCGTGCGCACTGGAAGAAATACCTTGGAAATACAGACTTACTGGTGAGATAATAGTAGATTCAGATCAACCTAGAAAATGCTGTGGACTTGACATTTAACCCCTCCCTATTGATGGGGATGGGAGCTGGTATGAACAGTATCACAACAGCATTACAATTCTAACATAACAGTAATAGTCTTAAATAAAAGCTATAACAAAAAAATATCACCATAATTCTACAGCATGTACATACAATTTGGAATGTTTAGAGGATATTTAAAAAAAGAACTGATTTTTTTATGCATCCCCCTAAGAAAATTAAAATGCATTAAAACCGTGCTCACAACCGGGCTCATACGGGCTCACAACCGTATTATTTAAAACTTTGCAATTCATACTTATTAACCCCCTTACCACCGCAGCCAGTTTTGGCCTTCCTGACTGAGCCCACTTTTTGAAATCTGACATGTGACAGTTTATGTAAGAATAACTTTTTGATACTTTTAGCTATCCATGTGATTCAGAGATTGTTTTCTCATGAAACATTGGGCCACATGTATGAAACTGTTTAGGTCTAAAACTCACTCTTTTTCCCATAGTAACCTATGAGCAAAAAAGTTAGTTTTAGACCTAAACAGGTTCATACATGTGGCCCATTGTGCTTTAAGTTAATAAAAAAAACTTTGGTCCATACAATCCTTCTTTATTTGTGAAAAATATCAAAATATCATGAAAATTTGGAAAAATTTGCCATTTTCAAACTTAAAATGTCTGTGTGTAACAGAGATAGTTATTCCACTCAAAATAGTTTATAACTAGCATTTATCGTATGTCCATTGTAGGATGGCATCATTTTCTAAGTCTTTTTTTTTTTTTACATATTTAGAAATTTAGTAGTCATTTTGCACATTTTCAAGAAAATTTGCAACATAGACTTTGTAGAAACTGTACCCCTTAAAGTATTTAAAACAGTGTTTAGGAAATTTGTTAACCCATCAGGTATTTCACAGAATTTAAAGCAAAGTGAATGTGAAGTTTCAAAATTTCACTTTTTTTGTGCAGATTTTCAATATTTATCCATTATTCACAGGAACACGGTAGATGTGACCAGGGAAATACAACTTAATATTGATTCCCCAGATTCTGCCATTTTCAGAGATATCCCATATGTGGCCCTAGTGTGCTATTTGGCCCAACCACAAACCTCAGAATAGGAGGAGCACCTACTGGACTCTGAGTTCTCATTTTCATTACGATTTTCTTTAGGCACCATTTCAGTTTTGCGGACACCCTATGGTGCTAAAACCTATTAAATACCCCTAAAAAGACCATATACTGGAAACTACACCCTTTAAGGAATATATCCAGGGTTGTAGTGAGTATATCCAACCCACAGGTGTTTCACAAATTTTTTTTGCCTTTCCAACAATTCAATTTTGAAAATGTTAAATTTTTAGAAGGAATCCTCTGAAAAAAAAGTACCCCAAATTTAGATACGCAATTTATTCCAACTTCGGCAATACCCTACATGTGGGTGTAAACTGTTGTTTGGGAGCATGGCAGGGGGTACAAGGGAGGGAGTGTTATTTGGCTTTTGGAACGCAGATTTCGGTGGGGCCATGTCACATTTGCAAAGCCCCCAAAGTACCAGAACAGGTGAAACCTTCCAGAAGTCGCCCCATTTTGTATTTAAAACCCCTCATGGATCTCATCTAGGGATGTAGTGTGCAATTTGGGCACACAGATATTCAATAGTTTTTTTACCATTGGGCCATGAAAATGGGGGGAAAAAACGCAGTTCCGCCATTGTTTTTTGGGCTTCATTTTAACATCATTCGCCATGCGGTATAAATGACATAATAATTTTACTATGGGGGTCGGTACAATTACAGTCATTTAAATTTTATATGCAGTAGTTTTTTTTCATGTTTTATTACTTTTACACAATAGAAATGCATTTATAACAAATGCGTTTTTATGTCTTCACAGTCTGACAGCTATACCTTTTTTAGTTTGCTGTATACAGAGCTGTATAGGAGCATGTTTTTTCCAGGATGAGTTGACATTTTTATTGGTACCATTATGGGGTTCATATGACGCTTTGATCACTTTTTATTAAGGTTTTTGTGAGGAGTTTTGAACAAAATACAGCAATTCTGGTAGTGTGTTTTATTTTTATTTTTTACAGCAGTCACCTTGTGGTATAAATGATATGCTTGCTGTACTCAGCAGGTCAATACGATTACAGAGATACCCAATTTATATTTTTTTATGTTTTACTGATTTTACACAATAAAAACACTTTTATTCAAAAAGGAAAACATGTTCTTGCTCCTCCACAGTCTGAGAGCCATAACTCTTTTATTTTTTCTGTGTACAGAGCTGTATAGGGGCTTGTTTTTGCGAAATTAGTTGAAATTAGTTTTTATTGGTATCATTTTAGCATTTATGTGAGTTTTTGATCCCTTTTTAAATCTGTTTTTGGAAAGGCAGAGTGAAGAAAGTACTGCAATGCTAGTAGTGTTTTTTTTATTTTTAACAGCGCTCACCGTGCAGTATATGTGACAAGTTAGTTTCACTCTGTGGGTCGATTCGATTACAGCTATACCCAGTTTATATAGCTTTTTTTATGTTGAAGCACTTTTAAAAAAGTTTTTTTAAAGTGTGTAAAACAATATTTATGCATTGCTGTCTTCTGATAGCCATAACTTTATTTTCCCTATACAGAGCTATGTAAAGGCTTTCTGTTGTAGGATGAACTAACGTTTTAATTGGTCCCACTTTGGGGTTTATATGAGTTTTTTATCGTTTTTTTATTCCATTTTATGTGTTGCGGGATGAACAAAGATCGCAATTCTGTGATTTTTTTTTTGGGGGGGGGGGGCTTTTTTACGGCGTTCAATGTGTGGGTAAATTAACCTATATCTATAGGGTAGGTCGTTATGCACGCCGCGATACCAAATATGTGTACATTATTTATTTTTGATCTTTTTCGGGGCGATTGGCATTTGCAAAGGGGAAAAGGGTGGTGTACGTGCTTTTATTTTATTTTTGTGTTTGTGTTTTACTTTTTTTCACTTTTTTTACTTTTTCACAGTTTTTTTTAAACTATTCCCCACAGGGGAATTGTATCAGTGATCTTCAGATCACTGATGCAATAGAGAACGGTTTAAAAAGCAAAACTACAAAGTATGGGTCTTAGGCAACTGTCACTCACCGTTTCCCGGCCCCCCCCAAGGGTTTCAGGGGGATTTGGGAATCACAGACGTGGAAAAGGTTTTTTGTAAAGCCATTGGGTGTGGGGAAAACAACCGCCGCAGAAGGGTCCCTTTTTTTTCCCCTTTCCTTAGCTGTGGCGATTGTGATGATTCGCACAGCTAAAGGGGGTTTAAAAACCGGGGCGCGGCCCCCGATCCAATAACATACTAAAAGTCAAATTGCCGGGGGGCCCCCTTTCCCCAACCCTGACATATGGGTATGTCCCAAAAGGGCCCCTAAAGGGGGGAAAAATTTTTTTACCCGTAAAGCTGTAAGAAACCGGCAAAAAGCCTATTTGCCCCCTTTTAAACCCCCTGCAAACCCTGGGGGGATGTTATTGATCACATAGCCCTTTAATGAACGTTTTGTTAAACATCAGTGGGTGTGTTTGAAGCCGGCTAGCTAGAAAAAAACCCCCCTTAGTGGATGTGACCTGACAGAGAATGATCTGCTGATTTACTCTTGCCAGCCTGTATTTTTGCAATAAATAGTAATGCATTTAGAAAATTGCGGGGAGGGAAACTTTTTTCCCTTGACCCTGATGGCAAACTAGTAATGGAGGGGAGGAAGCAACAGGCGGGGGTTTTTTTTATTGCTGTCATAAAAAGAAAACCAATCTGTACAGTTTACATTGACTCATGAGCCCTAAAAATCTATTATCAAACAGCAAGTACAGAGGGGGGGAGTCTACACATAAGTAGCACATAGACCCAAGGCTATGTTCCACGGTTTTTTGGAGGGAAGTCAAAGTTTTGCAATGCAGTCTGGGAGTTGTAGGAAAGAGATGCTGAAGAGCTTGTAGTTGATGCACAGGTAAAATTGCACTCTCTTCAATCTCTCATAGAAGATCCCCAAAATCAAATTGAGCAAAAAGTAATGGTACACTTCACTGTACCTCCATGCACAAATATATTTAGGAAAGAAAACACTTAGTACATTGTTTAATGCAATCCAGCACTTTATACTTCTGCATGCAATTTTGTGGCTTAAACTGCGACCCAAGCAGAGCCTGAGACACAAAACACCTAAAAATAAAATGTTCAGTGTTCATACATGATATTTGTCTATGTATATGTCGCAGGGAAATTATGAAAATAAGGATTTGATCAAATCCCCGGGAGAAATCAAATCTGGAAGATGTTAAAAACAACTTGGGGTGTTTTTCCCCTAAAGAAATCAGTGTTTGATAAAAATCCCTAACTTTTTTTACTGAAAAGTTGGATCATCTTTCTTAGGAATTTGATCAAATCCCTATTTTTATCATTTCCTTGCAACTTATACATCCACAGATTCACATTGTCACTAGAATTAAACAAACCAAAGATTTCTGCATTCCATGTCCGTACATGTCATGGTGTCAATAAATGGTCTGATTAGGTGCAGGGGGTGATCACATGTAGAAATGCTCTTCTCACTTCTTTTTAAAAACCCAATAATAAAGTCAATTAAACAAGCGTTTTAACCGGGTTTTTTTGCCCCCCTTTTGCCAGGACACAGGGGTTTGGAAATAATTATGCTTTTTTGCACTTGGTTATAGTACTATTTTTTTCGCCTTTTTGTGATGTGCTAGGCTTAATTTTCATGCAATTTATACACTTTTTTTTTACTATTATCTCTAATATTATTAAAGAAAATTTTTCACATTTTTTAAGTATTTATTTTTTTACAGCAAAGTTGGCGCTAAAATAAGTTTTGCAATTATTTCTTTCAGGGACATTTATATTTATAAAGTTTTAGAGTCATCGGGGCGGGCTAAAAGTTTCGGCTTGGGCTGTTTTTTTATTTTTAGCATTTTTTTATTATTTTATTTTACATATTGTGCCCACTAGAAATAAATAAAAACTTTTTTATATAACTTTTTTTTATTTCACCTGTAACTGGGGGTGATATATTAAGTGCAGGGAAAAAATACCCCCCCTCAGTCATTTTGGAGCTGATCAAATTTCCAAAAAAAAACCCCTGCAACTTATGCAGTTACGAGCCCAGACTGTCACATGACCACGGCCGCTGGGAATTGGGAAGCAAAGAGGCTCTGCTATTCTGTATATCCAGCGTTCATTGAATGAACGAGAAGGCAGGGACAGTAATAAACCATCGTCCCTTTTTTCAGTAGACGCTCAACAACACGACATTTGGGCTCCCCCACTTCTTCCCGCTGCACAATTGGGGCCATTTTCACATGGGGGTTTTTTTCGGGGGCCAGAAAACCTCTCAAACCCCTCGGGTTGCGGGCGGGTTTCCCGGGCCCAAGGGTGGGGCGTGGTTTGGGGCGCACCCCTTGCCCCCGAGGGTTTGCCCTCATGAAAATTAATACCCGGGGGGTAAAGCCGCGCGGCGAGCCGGGGCCCACCCGCCACCCCCCCCGGGGCGTTTCCCCTTGGGGCAGCACCTTTTTCGGCCGCCGGACCCGAACACTCCCTGTCAAGAATTGACAGGATAGTTCTCCACACGCGCAGGTTTGGCCGCGGGTTCAAACTCGCGGCGTGTGAATATTAACACGGTTTCCAATAGGAAACCATGTTCATAAACTAGGCGCGATTTGGGGGCGTTTGGCCGCGAAACCGCTCGGACCCCCGGGGCCCAAAACTGCGCCCCAATCCGCCGTGTGAACAGGGCCTTAGTGTACAGCTGCACTCTCTGCATGGACATTCCAAAATGTTTGTGAAAAGTTAGGGTATGATCACACAGCATATTCGTGGGGCGTACTTCGGCGCATGTGCTGCAATGCAGCTAAAGTACATCCAATAAATATATTAAAATCATAGAACTCATTAAGTGTAAAACCACAGAAAAAAGGTACATAAATTACCGAAAAACTACAAAGTAAAATTTACTGCTAATGGCGAAAGATAACTGAATCCCAGCACAGGCATCCGGGCCAAATATGCCCATGGAAAAAAGATAAGCAGTACTGTCTTTAAATGACAAATGCTCTAGATACCAGTTCACACCACCATGCAAAAGCAGCCTGCCCACTTGAATATTATGGGCGTAATTGGCTGTGACCCAGCATAATGTACCTGTATGAATGGCGTTATCCTTTGTGTCGCCTTATCTACATGCAATTTCATCGGTATTGACTGATACCAAACCCCAAACACTGAACACTAATATAAAGTTAAAGAGATAATAAGTAAATATAGTGTCCATTAAAACACAAAATAAAAAAATATACCAAACAAGTCCTTCCTCAGATGCCAAAACCCCGAAACGCGTTTCGACAATGTGCCTTCTTCAGGGGAAAAAAATCCAAAAGACGACCTTTTTATTTTAATATATGATAATACCACATACTAATAGGAGGTTGCAGAGCATGCTAAATGTAGTAGTTTTACCGTGGCTGAGGAGCCACATGTGATCACCCATTAGTATACATAACAATATTTTTTATTTTCTTGTAGATCTATGTGGTCGACAGCGCAGATCGTAAACGATTTGAGGAAACAGGGCAGGTATGTGTCCATTGGAATCACAAATAGTTAAAGGGGTCTTCTCACTACAAAGATTAGCTTTCAACATGTAGGCACAGGTAACTGAAGACTTTTTACATTGAGTGCACACAGGTTTCTCTGGTTATGTCAGTATCTTGCTTTCTAATTAGACAAAGAGCAAGGACTAATGTCACCATGGACAGAGCTCACTTCAGAGAAGACTCATTATCTCCAACAAGATTAGCTTTTATTTAAAAGTAAGCAATTGTTTTCACTCCTCAGAGCACGTGTAGCTTAGTTTACTGAAGATTAAATCTCCTTCACTTACATATTTGTAATGTCTCAGCTAGTTAGAAGCTAAATATGATAATCACTGCTATAGAACCACCCACAGCCTGGTGACACAGAGTGAATGAAAATCTGCTTGTGACTCAGTGAAAGAACATGGTGAGAAAACCTCTCTAATGGAATTATCTGATGCTTTAAAAAAGGCTATTGTTCACAATTGTTCCAAAAATAAAGAAAAACTGTACTCACCCATGAAGCTGCCACTAATCCAGTGTGACAGCTGCTTCAGTGCTCCAATGACAGTATGTCCATGTTCATAAACTGCAAGCAGACCTGGACACACGGAGTGTTTGGGCATCCACTTGGCAAATGAGGTTCAATGTGGATAAATGTAAAGTTCTGCACTGAGTACTAATAATCTATGTCCTGGGGGTGAAAAACTGTGAGAATCACTTGTTGAAAAGGATATTGGTGTACTTCTAGATCATAGATTACAGAACAGCATGCAATGTCAATCAGCTGTCTCTAAGGCCAGCAGGATATTGGCGTCTATTATAAGAGGCATCGACTCACAGGACAGGGATGTGATATAAAAACTATATAAAGCAATAGTGCAGCTGCATCTGGAATATGCTGTTCAGTTCTGGGCTCCAGTTTATAGAAAGGATGTAATGGAACCAGAGAAAGTCCAAAGACGAGCAACCAAACTAATAAGGGGAATGGAGCATCTTACTTGAAGATGAAGAGTGGTTAAAATAATTGAACATATTTAGTCTTGAGAAAAGATGGCTCCAGGGAGACATGATTCATTTATATAAGTATATAGATGGTCCCTACAAAAAGCTATTTCATGTAATAAAGACCCTCAAAAGACAAGAAGGCGCTCCATCCACCTGAGGAACAAAAGCTTCGATCTCTAAAGGAGAAAAGTCTTCTTCACCTTGAGAACTGTATCTGTGGAATGGCCTGTCTGAGGAGCTGGTCACAGCAGGAACAGGTGAGGGCTTCAAGAAAGGCTTAGATCTCTACTTACATCTAAATAATATTAATACTTATGTAGCTGGATAAAACCTCTAGATCCAGTCTGATGACAATTTTGGGAGCAGGAATGAAAAGTTCCTTTAGGTCACACTGGTTCTTGACTGTATTCCAGTCTACATCAGTAGGGATAACAAAGCTTAAAAACTCCCTATCCCCCTCCCTTCATTCACATCTTTCCTCACCCTTGCTTGCACTTGATGGACATAAGTCTTTTTTCACCCGTGCTAACTATATAACTATGTAAAGGGCGTGAATTAAAGCTATCTTTAATAAACAGCAGGTCCCGGCTGCAATTAACACTTGTTATCTGTCGTTTATGAAGCGGGATCAGCGAGTGATCTTGTACTGTACCATACACTCTTCACAACCGCATATCATACAGTCACATCATGCGTAGTTTATGGGTTAAGAATAGCCCATAGTTATGATAGGTCTGCTGGGCAATTATATGAAACAGCACAACATATTAAATATCAAAAACACATGTAGAAATTGCATGCGTTTAAAAACCACACCAAAAATACATGTAGGAAAAACGCAGGTGGTTTTGTTGTTAAAGGGGAGCTCTCACCATGGACTTTGATGGCACTTAATATTCAGGTTTTATTCGTGAAATCTCTCCCAGTCCCCCATGTTAGCAAGGTTTCCTTGTGATATCATGTCCATGCAATTACAAGTATTATCTTTGGCTGATGAAATGAATTGTGGTCTTCAAATCCATAAGTAGTGCTCAACTCCTCAGGCCTCCAAACTAGACACAACACATAGGGCTTTAGTTATCAAAACTATCTAACAGTAAGACTATCTTTGTCTATAGCAACCAGAGGCCAGTTTAAAAAAAATGAAAGTTGGCAAGAGAGACAACTTTGGGAACAGGTAACCTGTAGCTATTCCATGCTGCCCGTTGTTCAGGCAGCATAAGGGCTCGTCCCTACGGCAGACTGCAAATACCGGTCAGATTATTCGACGGGTACTTGCTCTGTTTTGTGGCCGTGCACACCGGGCAGAAGAGTGAATATGTTCTATGTTTTTCGGACCATCGGTGGTCTAAAAAACAGTTTGCCGGAAAACCGGGTTTTCCATAGAGGTCCATTGTAATATTTGACAGGCGGTTTACAGACGGCTTTCAAAACTGAAAACCGTCTGTAAAACCGTCCAAAAACCCTTACCATGGGGACAAGCCCTAAAGTAGCCGACGGATGTTTTGCTTTGTAGGCTTCATTGACAATGCTTTAAAGTTGATGGAAAGAATAGTGCAGCATGCATTTTTGGCATCACAACAATGGAAACCATGTTGCTCTCAGTGGAGTCCATCAGCTGCCATTGGGCTCTGTCATACAACCGACACAGCACAGCACTGTAGCTTTCATTATGAACAGAGGCCACAACCCACATGTGAATAGAGGCTGATATGCTTTGGTTATGCCGTGCCTGTTATTGAAGAAGATCAATGGAGTTTAATGTCTATACAAGATCTTTTAGTGTACGGTAAAGTCTCAATATACTGTACACCATATCTGAAGTACACCATCAGCACATGATGTATGTGGTCATGTGCCCCTAGACTTTATTGGCCAAACAGGTGAGAGGAGCCATATACACACGCTGTGTAAATTTAGTCTAATTATGGGTATAGTCATCGTTATTATGACACAACTTGAGCTCATCACCTCATAGGTTCCTCTTGGTTCCACAGTACATGAGTGAGGATATTGTGGTATGAGCTCCAACCTACAATGAATAGTTTTATATTTAGGAACTGGCAGAATTGATAGCAGAAGACAATCTACTTGGTGTCCCTCTTCTGGTGTTCGCCAACAAGCAAGACTTACTGACTGCAGCTCCTGCTTCGGACATTGCTGCTGGACTGAACCTGCACACCTACCGAGACCGAACGTGGCAGATCCAAGCCTGTTCTGCACTTTCAGGGGAAGGAATCCTGGTAAAAGACTATTACCAGAAAATGCAGCAATCACTTGTCTGTTAATGTTATGTATGTATTGGAGGTAAAGTGCTTCCCCTGTTTTGGACAAAATTTACAATCAAGCCCATCTTACTGACATTGGAGATCATCATATGCTCGTGGAAGTCTAAGAGCTGGGTGACAAAACATATGGGAGCTGTAAAAGAACCCATGTTGGTCATCCTTCTGCTTCCCAAAAAATGCATATAATGGGGATGGGTGAACAGCCTGACAGAACATAGTGAAGAGCTATGTTCTATGAGGATTATCTTTTTTGTTTCCAATGGCTTCTCCTTCTACAAACACTTATGGTAACTCCCATCCTCTTCTATTGAAAGAATATAGATCCCATGACCCTTGGTTCAGAATGCAGAGGTGGAGAAAAAGCATGCCTGGCTTTGTCCACCTCTCAAGGAGGCTTCAGTAAACTGTAGAGAGGTGCTACTATCTGTATACTTCATCCCTTCCTATATGTGCCCACCACCAGTCAACTTGGCTTATGGATAGGGGGGCAGACAACCCCTGTTTTCCTGGGGCCCACCTATCAGATATCCTTTGTGAAAATGTCATAAATGACAAGTGAGAGTGCCCCTTTAATTTAGGCATTGTATACACTAAAATAACTGTGCTTCATATGTCTTATTTTTAGGATGGAATGAACTGGATATGTAAAAACATCACTGCAAAGAAAAAATGAACTACCCGCTTCACCAACAAGCTGAAGAAAAATCTCTCATTGCATCAAGAAACGTTACAGGATGAGGGTGTGCTTGCTATTGGTACCTCACATCTAATAAACAGTACTACTGTACCCTACGACAAATATACCCTGCCCATGCCACTCATTTCCTGGCTCTGTGCCTGCAGGTGTTGGTGAACGTCCGCTGTGGAGGTAGTTTAGACAGCAGTGATCAATGCTTCAGGCTCAGGAGACAAATTCTAAGATATATTTTGATAATTTTTTTGAAATGCTCTAATAGCGAGTGTTTAAACCCAAGCATCATGTTTGGCTGAGGACATCACAGTAGAAAAAGGGTGAGAAGCTGTGGTTTACATAATATCCTGAATCTGATTTCATACAAGTCATAACAGAGAGCGTATGGCTGTTCCTGATATGTCTGCTTTAGTAATCTCTTCCCTGTGAAATAACAATTCTTCTTTTATAACTCTGTGTTGTATTGTTCCTCCATTATTATTTCTAGAAATTTATTACTGAATTTGTCAGCTGGGTGTTACCAATTGAGGGTGTGTCTTTGCATAGTCTGAAACTGTCCAATCAGTGCTGACATAGTCAGCGTATACAGGGACACACTGCTTCGACAACTTGAATGGTAACACCCAGCTGACAGGTTCAGTAATATATGTCAAAAGGAATAACATAGGAACAGAACAACACAGGGTTATAAGAGAAGATGCTCCAGAATTGTTATTTCATTAGGAATAAATGAATTTACTATAACAGACCTGTCAGGAGATTATTATTATTATTTATAGCGCCATTGATTCCAGGGCGCTGTACATTCAGGGGGTTACATGTATAACATAATTCAAACATTTACAATAGTGACAATCTCTGACTAACAACAGGTAAAGAGGGAGAGAGACCCTGCCCGTGAAGGCTTACAATCTACAAGGAAGGTAGATGCCACAGGTCCTCTTTAAAGGGGTTTTCCCATCTTAGACATTTATGGAACACTCGCCCAGCTGTATTAAGAGACCCCATTGAACAAAATGGAAAATACTGTGTATGCAGAACCATGTCTCAGTTCTGATCAGGAAAGTTCGGGGGCCCATTCTCCAGAAAGGTGTGGGTGCCTCCTCTGGAACCTGCACCTATCACACATTTATGACATCTCCAATCGATATGCCATAAATGTCTGTGATAGGAAGACCCCTTTAATAACATTCTAATCAAACATGTAGAAGGGCCAAGAAATCAGGCCGTACCTTTTAGAGGCTAACTGAGTATATTTGATGGCAATTTCAAGAGTACCAGTTCTCTTCGTAAGAAATGATGAAGAGCTAGTACTCTCGAAAGCTTACCACCAAATAGCATCTAAAAAGTATCGTCTGATTTCTTTGCTCTTCTACTGCTTTCTATGGCTAACACAGTACAGCATTATACCTACTAGTCAAAGGTGTAAAACTAAGACTTATGGGAAAGAGCTGAAGAGCTCACTAGCGACCTCTATTGGATATAGTAATCCTCAATTCACATGTGACTCACAAGAATCTTGCAATGTGAAAAGGATTTAAGCCATGCAAGATAAGTTCATCTACAGACAGCTGTTTCGGGGTATCTGCCTTCTTAATACCCCAAAACAGCTGTCTGAAGTTGAACTTCACTGGCATGGCTTAAATCCTTTTCACATCGCAAAACTCTTGTGAGTCACATGTGAATTGAGGATCACTACATCCAATAGATGGTGCTAGTGAGTTCTTTAGCTCTTTCCCATAATCCTCTGTTTATGCAAAAATGCCTGTGAAGTGTGAAATTCAAAATTAAACCCCGACACACCCCAAGGAGAGATACTTCCCCCTTCTAGTCAAATGTGGTAAGACTTAAAGAGAACCTGTCACATAGTTTTTGCCACCTGGCTGAGGACAGAACAAGGTAGTGTTAGGCCTGCTGTTTCCAGCACTGTGCCCCTTATTCTGTAAGATGCTGTAGTTTTCGAGTATTTAATGCTCAAATCTGCAGTTTTCAGCCAGAAGAGTCATTCGAAGAGTCCTTCAGAGAGTCAGTTTTTTTCAAACCCCGCCCACCTGAGGCTAGTCCCACCCACCTCAACTGACAAACCTATTACTTTGAATAGGTAGAAACATGTGAATAACTGTCAGTGGGCGGAGCTAGCCTTTGGTGAGCAGGGCTAACAACTACTCATTAATAAGATTTGATGGGTAAATGCTCTAAAACTGCTGCATCTTACTGAATAAGGGACACAGTTCTGGAAACGGCAGATCTGACACTAGCTTGGGCTGCCC
Source organism: Phyllomedusa bahiana (assembly GCA_025379985.1). Classification (NCBI taxonomy): domain Eukaryota; kingdom Metazoa; phylum Chordata; class Amphibia; order Anura; family Hylidae; genus Phyllomedusa; species Phyllomedusa bahiana. Next base: position 100,368 of record JAODAL010003936.1, on the reverse strand, counting down.
TCAGCAAAGTGGGCATAACCTATGTGACAGGATCCCTTTAAATGGTTATGTTAAGCTATTGTCATACTAGTTAAATAAAAAAAAAACTCCCTGCTGATGTGTGTTGCGGTCTCCTGTATACATCGGGCTCTGCGGTTAGATCGTGACTGCTGCAGTGATCACATGCCATTGCCTTGACATCACCACTCATGAGCCTTTCACTTCCAAGCGGTGATGTCAAGGTAATGGCATGTGACCACTGCAGCAACTGACTGGCTGCAGTGATCAACTGGCCAACCGCAGAGCCGGATGTAAACAGAAGAATGGCAGCGCTGGAACATCAGTGAGTGGCAAGGAAAGCATTTAGGGCGACATATCAGAAAAGAGGCGCCGCCACACCAGTTTTAAGGTGCATTAAATGAGTGTAAAATGCGTCTAAATGAATGAACCTTTCAAGAATATGGCGTGTGGTCTACCATGCATATTATAATTGATGCGCCTAGTCTAGGCACATAACATATCATTGCTAGTATATTTGATGCGCCTACTTTAGGCACATTCAAATATGTCGAGCTTGGCATATAATGCACCTAGTTTTGGTGTACTATAGTTCATTTATATAGAGAATAAGGCATCAACAGTTTTTTTGCCACAAAATAAAAAAAAAGATGCAGCCCTAATGGGACGTGTTGGTCTTAGATTTTTTTTTTGATTAGGGCAACAGTAGCTTAACCCCTTCCCAACATATGACGTATGAGTACATCATTGTGCCGGTAATGGGCTTTCTAGTGGGATCCCGCCACATAGCTGCCAGGTGTTAGCTGCTAATTTCAGTTAACACCCAGTGGTTACAGCGTGGGTGGGCACCGCCGCCCCCTCGCGCTGTTTAACTTCTTAGGCCCTGTTTACACGACGGGTTTGGCCACGGGTTCGGCCACGGCTTTTGCCATGGTCCCCGCAGCCAAACCTCATCCTAACCTCTCCGCAAACTCGCGTCTCCCGACGCGTTTGCGGCGCGGGCGCTGGGCGTGGTCGCGGCGCAAGTGGGCCGTAGTTAGGGGCGCGGCTTGCGGCGAGGGTTTGCCCCGCACCGCCAGCCGTGGCCCAGCCGCGGCGACACCCGCGGCAACACCGCGCGGCCGCCGCCCTGAGGACTCCCTGTCAGAATTGACAGAAGAGTTCTCAAACACGCGTGGCAAGGCTGCGGCCCCAAAGCTGCGGCCAAACCCGCGGCGTGTGAATATTAACGCGGTTTCCCGTAAGAAACCACGATAATAAACTGGGCGTGATTTGGACGTGGTTTTGGCCGCGGAAACCGCATCGGAACCCGCGGCCAAATCTGTCGTGTGAACAGGGCCTTAGATGCTGTGGCAAAGATGGCCACGGCTTCTAAATCGATGGGCAACTGTTCCTCACTGCAATCGGGGGGGCCAGTGGCAAAATCCTAAGTACCCAATCGGTTAACATGGCAGCTGGAAGCCTGTGAAGGCTTCCATCGCAGCCATGTTTTCTGGGGCAGTAAGTAGTAAAACCGCCATCTTTGTACACTGTAATGCATTGTCTATACAATACATTAGGCTGTATAAATGATCTTGAAGTACCCTAAGGGGACTCAAAGTTAAAGTAAAAAAAATATATATATTTAAAGTGTAAAAAAAAGAAAAAAACATTAAAAGTTCAAGTCACCCCTTTTTCGCCATTTTGCAAATAAAAAAAATAAAATAATAGTTACACATATTTGGTATCGCCGCATCCAAAAAAGTCCGTTATATTAAAATATAGCATAATTTATTCCGTATGCTAAACACCGTAGAAGAAAAAAATTCAAGACGCCAAAATTGCGTTTTTTTGGTCCTTTCACGTCCCCTAAAAATTGGAATAAATTTGATCAAAAAAGTCACATGTATTCCACACTGGTAGCAATAAAAAGTTTACTTCAAAAAATGCACCCTCACTCATGTCCGTAGGAGTTAGTACAAAAAAGTTATCGGTCGTACAAAATGGCGCCGCGGTGCAAATTTCAATAATAGAAAATGTTTGGAATTTTTTTACGGTACCAAAACATAACGGAAACCATACGTGTTTGGTATTGCTGGATGCGTAACAACCTGTAGAATACAGATAACACAACATTTTTACCAACAATTGAACGCTGTAAAAGCAAAATACCCGCAAATATGGCACAAGTAAGTTTTTTTTCACATTTTGCCACACTTACCGTATATACTCGAGTATAAGCCGACCCGAGTTTAAGCCGAGGCACCTACTTTTGCCACAAAAACCGGGAAAGCTTATTGACTCGAGTATAAGCCTAGGGTGGAAAACGCAGCGGCTACTGGTGAATTTTAAAAATAAAAACAGATACCAATAACATTACATATGCAGTTTAATGTCCCCCATAGGCAGATATATGCAGTTTAATGTCCCCCATAGGCAGGTATAGGCAGTTTAATGTCCCCCATAGGCAGATATAGGCAGTTTAATGTCCCCCATAGGCAGATATAGGCTGGTATAGGCAGTTTAATGTCCTCCATAGGCAGGTTATAGGCATGTATAGGCAGTTTAATGTCCCCCATAGGCTGGTATAGGCAGGTATAGGTCCTCATAGGCAGGGTATAGGTCACCCTAGGCAGGCTATAGGCAGGTATAGGTCCTCCTAGCAGGTTTAGGTAGGGTATAGGCCCCCCTAGCAGGTATAGGGAGGGTATAGGCAGGTATAGGTCCCCCTAGCAGGTATAGGCAGGCTATAGGCAGGTATGGACAGGCTATAGGCAGGTATATGCAGGCTATAGGTCCCCCTAGCAGGTATGGGCAGGCTATAGGCAGGTATGGGCAGGGTATAGGTCCCCCTAGCCGGTTTGGTCATGCTATAGGCAGTTATGGGCAGGGTAGAGGTCTCACTAGCAGGTATGGGCAGGCTATAGGCAGGTATGGGCAGGTATAGGAAGGCTATAAGCAGGTATAGGTATGGTTTTAAAACAAAAAAACCACTTACTTCGATCCCCGCTGCTCCGTCTCCCTCGCCGCTCCGCCTCCTCGCTGTCCGGCCTCCCGCGCGCTCTCTTGCATCTTCTCGGCACAGGCGGGTGATGTCCTCAGGCTGCGCACGCAGCGTGATGACACACGCTGCCTGTGCCGGAAACTACGGACAGCCGTGAGTCTGCTTGCGGCCGCCCGGAGTCCACTGCGGAGCATGGAGCGCTCGCTCTCTGCCCCGCAGTGGTATCTCCTCTCCTGCATGCGCTCCGGAAGAGTCGCATGCAGGGGACGAGATCGCTGACAGCGCCCGGGCCACCACAGTGCCCGGACGCTGTCAGCTGACTCGGCCTTCAGTTATATGCGCTCCCTGAGGAGCCGCATATAACTGAAGCGTCCCTGTCGGCGCACAGGCCATCGCAGCGCCCGAGTGCCGACAGTGACTCGAGAATAAGCCGAGGTGGTATTTTTCAGCACATTTTTTGTGCTGAAAAACTCGGCTTATTCTCGAGTATATACGGTACCATTTTTTGTGGTTTCCCTGTATATCCTATGGTAATATGACCATTAGAAAGTACATCTTGTCCCGCAAAATAAAAGCCCTCATATGTCTATGTAGATGAAAAAATAAAATCGTTATGTCTCTGGGAAGACAGTGAGGGAAAAACGAATATGAAAAACAAATAGGCTGCGACGGGAAAGGGGTTAAGATTATCAAATTATATAATCTGGAAAACCCCTTTAAAAATGGTGTCAGTAATACCACTTTTGAATAAAAATGAATAGTATTTTGTGGCATTTTTTGGTGTTCTTAGGACCCATTTACATCTCTTTTTTTTCATCCCTGTTCATGGTATCTATTTGGGTACTATGAAATATTTATCCCAACTGATACCACTGTGGGATTGTGACTGGGTCATAAACTCCTGTAGGCAAACATGGTACAATTTGGTTCTTTTTTCTCATTTATTTGGGTCGTTTTTTTTCCCTCAACATCTAGCATCTATTAGATCTAGCAGTTGTTTCAAGCAGTTTGTGCCGTTTTTCCCTACACACCTCCATAGTTTTTTTTTCTCTGTTGCATGTTTTGCTGCATTTTTTTCCACATTACTAATTATGTGATTTAAAAAAATCATACAATCACTACGAACCACGAGAGCCAATACAAAAAGGAAAAAATAATGGCAAAATTGTTGATTTTTCAAACGCATCAACAACAAAAATGCAACCAAGGAAACACATGTATTTTTTAGAATCTAAAGTCCAAAATTCTGAGCTAACATCACACTACATCTGTTCTCTATTTTAAGGTAAATTGAATCTAATCACGGAAGACATTGCTTTAGTTTAGATCCACAACCTTGTGAACTGTTATCAGATTCTCAGAATGGGAATAGATACAATGTGATGCAAATAACATTGGTCACATTCAACAAGTGTATGAGTTGATAAGTTATAATGATGGGGAGTAGTCACTTATCCTATTTATAGATAACCTAACACATTGTCACTGACAATGGCAAAGGTGGAAATCCAGTGTTATCACTCACTAAATGGAACTCCATATTCTTGTATGCTACTTGGAATTCTGGCCCCAAATGGAGAGGAATTTGCAAGCTTGGCATCAGGGTTGAAACAAGGTATTTTGGTGCACTTGGCAAATAAAGCATTTAGCCCCCCCTCCTCCACCATGGCAAATTTAGCAAACTTCATACCTCCTTGCACCCCCTTTTTTGTTTGGCATGAGGGGAAGCCCTAGACGGTTTCTACCCATCGTCTCGGTTCTGCTTGGCACCATCTTTGGATTGTGAATCGTCTTAAAAAAAGATTGACCTTAACCAAAAAGAAAGTTCTTAATTCCACAGCCTCTCCAACACCAAAACTTCTTTGGTCCCCACCAGGAATGATGATCTGCCATGCTGGCATGTGACTTCTACAGCTAATCACTGGCCTCAATGGTCACGTGCCATTCTTTCTCATATCACCACTGACATCTGTGATTGGCTACATTCCCATCTATATCAATGCGTCCATTTCATACAAGGCCAGTTCCGTGATTTCAATGAGCACCTTGAAATCCTTCATTTTCACTGGCACTGAAGAGTAATGGAACACTGGTGTTCCAAAGTTCTGTACAAATTACTGGGGCTCCCAGCAGCCTCTTCTCATTGTCCTTAATAATAATAATAATAATCTTTATTTCTATAGCGCCAACATATTCCGCAGCACTTTACAATTCAAGGGTAAACGTACAGACATTACACATTAAAAGTACTTACAAATGAGACACAAGGTGTGAGGGCCCTGCTCGTGAGAGCTTACAATCTATTACAATCTATTGTCCTTCTATGAAAAAGAGATTATCAAAAACAGACAATTTTACTATGACATCATGGTAAGTGAGATGTTTCTTTGAGTGCACACAATAGTGTTTTACAGTGATGGTGTGGGCACAAGAGCTGTGCCCATGCCATAAGTTGCAAATACCAACTGATACTATCAGCAAGGGAAAAAGTCTTATGTTGACCCATCAGGCTATGTCTTCACTGCATCTGACAAAAAATGGCCTGAAAGCGGCCATTTTTTCTCCGATGCAGGACCGCGGCTTTTGTCACGCTTTGTGCAAAAACCGCGGTCGCTTCTCATTTTCCTGACGTCCCCCATACAATTGTATTGTATGGGAAGACAGCAAGAAAATGAGAAGCGCCGGCGTATTATACAACATGTTGTATAATACGCCGCTGCCGAAAGACGAGCAGAGGAAAGACGAGCTGTGGAAACTGCAGCTCGTCTTTCCTATTGCCATCAATGGGCCATGCGAACGATCGTATCTTCGGTGCTTTTAAAAAACAAAAAGCACCGAAGATACGATCGTTTTCATGAGCAGTGTAGACATAGCCTTAGATGTTGCAGTCAATGGTGACAGTGGCAGCTAAGTACTCCAACAGACCTCTGTCACTTCATTGGTACCTCCATACAAAATAGGTTACTTAATCAAAAAAAACTATTCTATAAAAAATAAATGTTTACACTACAAAAGAGGTGTCAAAATCATTCTCACTCAGGGCAATATCTGTATTATGGTTGCCCTCAAAGGGCTGTTGGAGAGCCTTGGAGGGTGGCTAGGGTGCCTGGAGGGGCTGTCCGAGCTGTGCCGCCATCTGTGAATTGCTCATGGTCATGTAAGTAATGATCGGGATCTGGTGAAGGACACCAGAGCTCTGGTGCTGCTGAAACAGGTTAGTACAGGTTCACTTTTCAATTTATAGTAGTTCCAGGCTATAGGGGGTTTTATGGAAACTTTAGAAAACCCTTGTAATCATGGATGCCAAACTGGATACTATGAAAATAAAACCCACAAAACAATAATGGAATTGCTTTTATCCCCACAAAAAATGAAAGTTATGCAATTATTTACAGGTTCCCTAAAATGCTGCCATTATAAAAGACAGCTACATGGATGCAAAAATCTAAAAGTTATGGCTTTTGTAAAGACAGGATGAAAAATAACAACAGGGAACACTCATTTTGGTGCCTTAAAAGTTGGAACCGTGTTTGAATATGTTTGGGGTGCCGTTTCTGAAAATGACACCCATTTTCCTGATCAGATCTAGTTTCAGAGATCGGGCATTGCCCCCTTACTAGTCCCCGGAGTCGATTGCTAAGCTCTTATCAATCGACTTGAAGCCTTAACAACCGCCTTAACAACCGACTGGAGTCCGCGGAATCGATTGCTAACTCTTATCAACTGACTTGAGCTGAGGCCTTAACAACCGGCTTAACGACTATTAGCGACTTCACAACGCAGTAAATTATGTGTCCCCCAGTGAAGGTAAATGGGTCCCCCAGTAAGTTATAACAGCCAGGTAGGTGGTTATATACTTTTATTGTTATCCCGGTTGTGTAGTTTTACATTCCCCCAGTAGGTATATAGGCAGGTTATAGGATCCTCCAGCAGGTAATATAGGGCCAGTTTACGGGTCCCCCAGACGGTATATAGGATGTATTATAGGTCCCCTAGTAGGTATATAGGCAGGTTACAGGTCCCCCACAGTATATAGATACTTATAGGTCCCCCAGCAGGTTATAATAGCTTATAGGTCTCCACAGGTATATAGATAGCTTATAGTCTCCTAGCAGGTATAACAGTAGATAGCTTAATAGGTCTCCTAGCAGGTATATAGATAGCATTATAGGTCTCCTAGCAGGTATATAGATAGCTTATAGGTCTCCCAGCAGGTAAATAGATAGCTTATAAGGCCCCACAGCACGTATATAATAGGTAGATATATAGCTCCTTCCGCACGTATATAGTAGATAATAGCCCCCCTGCACGTATAAAGGTAGAAATAAAATAATGCCCCCCTGCACGTATATAAGTAGAATAATAGCCCCCCTTAGCACATATATAATAGATATATAGCCCCCCGTTGCACATATAGAAGTAGATAAAGGCGCCCCCCTGAACATACTATAAGTAGATAATAGGCCCCCCTGAACATATACAAGTAGATAATAGGCCCCCCTGCACATATAGAAGTAGATAATAGGCCCCCCTGCACATATAGAAGTAGATAATAGGCTCCCCTGCACATATAGAAGTAGATAATAGGCCCCCCTGCACATATAGAAGTAGATAATAGGCTCCCCTGCACATATAGAAGTAGATAATAGGCCCGCAAAATGAATAGAGACAATTATAAGTAATAAACTGATAGCACTCACCTGACCTCGCTCCCTGCCGCTGTCGCTGCTCCCGGTCTTTTTCTTCAGCGGCGTGACGTCACCAGGCCGCGCGGGCAGCGTGATGACGCGCACGCGCCTGGGCTGTGCACTCCGGCGCGCACAGAGCCGCATCCTGCCTGCGGCCACCGAGTACTCTGCGGAGCTCTCTGCTCCACCAAAGCATCTAACTGCATGTGCGTCCGGCGGACCCGCCACCGCTGCCATCGCCAAGGTCCTAAGCCGATAGCTTAGCGACTAGTAATGGCTTAGGACCCTAACGATCGGTGGCGGCGGCGGAGCCGAGGTCTACCCCTTACCATATATATGCTGCTGAAAGTAGTGGTCACTCAATATTGTAATAAAGAAATGTTGGAAATTCATGTAATATAGAAAAGACATACATTTTAGAACCTTTACAGCACAGATGCAAACAAAAACATGAATATGGATGAGCAAATTCCATTCTATGCATCTGCACTACATATTTATAAAGAAATGAATCACAAGAACAATGTAGAATCATGTCATCAATATCTCATAAACTAGAGCTGCTGGAACAAAACGGATGGGGTTTCAGACTCAGCAGCAGTCAAATACCCAGAATAAGGTCAACATTTCTAGGCAACAAAAATACATATTTATTTAGTTCCCTAGTGAAATCGCTGTGTCCTAAAGGCAAAAATAGGCAGCGCCCTTAAGAGGACCTGTGACATCTCTTGACATGTCTGTATTAGTAAATCCTTGTGTTCCCCATGAAATAATTCTGGTGTTGTGCTGTTCCCCTGTTATTCCTTCTAGAGATATATTACTGAATCTGTCAGATGGGTGGTACCAATTGGGGTGTGTCCCTGCAGTCTGACGTTGTCCAATCAGGGCTGATGTTCGCTGTGTGCAGGGACACACCCAGTTGGATAAATGGAATGGTAACACCCCTCTGACAGATTCAGTAATACAGTATATTTCTAGAAGGAATAACATGGGAACAGTACAACACAGAGTTATAAAAGGAGATGCTTCAGAATTGTTATTTTAACTGGAAACACAAGGATTTACTAAAATGACAGATGTCATGGTTACTCTTTGGGAGTTTAAACAAAATCCTCAGTGCTGATGCTGTCCCAATGCTGAAAGACACTGGGGCAGATTTATCAATACAGGCAGTCCCCTTACAACAAAAAAAAGGACGTAGGTTGTTTTTAAGATAATTGTATGTAGGTCAAAACAGGTATATTTGGTACTTTTGGTGGGGAAAGGGCACTTGTATTCCCCCAAACATAAAACAGCATTTTTATACCACACGTACAAAATTAATTTGGGTGCTGATTAGTATATGTGTTTTAAAAATTGCTGCTGTGGCAAGCTGGCACTTGTAGTTCTACAGCTTCTGTGGAATTACAAGTGTCAGCATGCAACAGTACGGGGTTAAACACATTACAATTTAACCCCCATATAATTATAAGTGTGGTGGGGGCATGCTGGCAGTGAATCAATTGTGATTACAGAAAGAGGGTTTGGAAGATGAGTGTTGGGTGTGTAAAGGGGGGACGCTGACCTGCGGGAGGGGGAAGTGAGGGAGACACTGCCGGGCAGTAAACTCGGGGTGGGGGGAGAAGTCCCTTTAAAAAGGGGTTGTCCACTACATCATTCTTTTACCTCGTCCTGTTTTCTTGGTTTTTTATTTTTGAATTCAGGTTTACGGGCTTCTACGGCTCATGATGAGCTACTGGGACAAAAAGGTCTGTAGCTATGCAACCCACTGGCAGCCTTTTCAGGGAGAGACGAACGGGTCTGTACTATAGCGACCGAGTTGATGCTCCCATATAAGAGGGGTTATCTAGGAAAGATAGGACACGGAAATTTTGGACACAATTGCAAGTGACTTGTTTTGCAAGACCTTTTAACAAAAAAAGCAATCCTTGTAGGGGAAAACAACCCCTTAAATGCTGCTATGCTCACCGCGGGAACACATGACCTGTTTTGCTGCGGCTGGCAGGGAATACTGACTTGGTGGGGGGCTAGTAGAAAAAAGTACGTGTACTAGCCCTTTTATGCATTTTGGGCAGAAGACTAAGCCCAAAACAGAAGTACTGTCTAGGTATCTAAAAATTATGGGGCTGATCAGTTTGGCATCGCCCCAAAAAGCCCTTTTTTTGTATAGATTAAAGTCGGGGACTGCCTGTACTGTCTAATTCTTAGTCTTATGTGCCAGATTGCTCATAGCGTTGAAAATCTGCCCGTTTAGGACCTTCCCCCAGGGAAAGGAGGCAAATACCGGTCAGATTATCCGACCGGTATTTGCTCTGTTTTGGAGCCATGCACACGACCGCCGGGGGCAGCTTTTCTCTGTTGTTTGCGGAGAAGAGCCCTCCCCCTCCATATAGACTTGGTCATTTTCCGCCTGAAACCGGGGGGGAAGAAAAAAGAAAAAAATGGGCTCAATCTTTTTCGGCACTGGTGGTCTAAAAAAAACCCCGGGGGAAAAAATCCGGCAGGGGGCCGCTGCCTGGGTTTTTCCCATAGGGGTTCCTTTGTAAGTTTGACAAAACCAAAAAACGTCATTAAAACCGTCCAAAAACCCCTGCCGTGGGGACAAGGCCTTAGACCGTACGGTCTTCTATTAGTTGCTGTAGTTTATGCATTTTCTTGGCGTCACATTTAGTCACGCCGCTCTTGACGGACGCAGCACAAAAGTGTCCAGAAACTGTGTACAGTGAATAAAAAACCTGGTGTAAGGGCAGGTACTGCTGAATTCAGGCACAAGGGCCATGAAACGGCCCCGGGAGCACTAACAAGGCATTTCATACAGCAGCATTGCCTCCTATGGTAACTATCATAGCAGCCAAAAGAGAAGCTCAGAACATGGAACAGGCTGAGGACTGGCGCACAATTGTTCTATGGGGAGATTATTTGGCACGCGGGGAGGTGGGATGTAGTCCAACAGCACATTTCTAGCTACTAACATCTTACCTTGGCAACTTTCGCTAGCGAAACCCACCCCAGAACCCGCGCTTCCCCTGGACGTCAACTAAGGGACCGACCACGCTTTTTTGGTGGAGTACGAGGAAACAAGATGGGGAAAGTAAGGAAGAAGCGGACAAATACTTTCAACTACAATGTCAACAGAAAGAAGCTGCACCGGAGGGCGAAGAAGAAAGCCGCGCCGCGTTCCAAGGTAGAAGGGGGGTTCACACTGAGGAAAAAACCTGTTGTCTCCCTTGTAAATCCGCTTCCCACTTCGGGACAATATTCATCCGGTCTCCATTTGTAGCTGTAATCTTCTGAACAGCTATAAAATAGTATAGCACAAAGCGCCACCCTTGTCTGTGGGCAGGGCCTGGTATTGCAGCACAGGCTCCTACATGGATGGTATGGGGCAGAGCAACCTCCTACTTCATAGACCATGAGCTACATTAACCATATGGTAACCGGCCCCATAGGATGTAATGAAGATCTGCCCCTGGAACTACCCTTTTCCCTCCATCGTCGGAAACCATTCTCTCTAAAGGATCGTTTCATAGACATTTTTTTCCCTTCAATATTTTTTGTACCCCCTTTTATTACTATAAGCGAAAATGTGGGAAAGCTGTGGCTTTTAATCTCCCCCTGTTGAAAAAGGTACATTTTCAAAAAACAGTGGAAACTTTTGGACTAAAAAACTATCAAAGGGACATGGGGGAAATTTTGGGAAAAAAAAGCTTTTACTGCTTTAATAGGTATACATGAAAAAAATTTTGTTTTTTTTTATTTGAATTTGAACATGGGGTATTTTGGGCTGCCCCCAAAAAGGTGCATTGTGTTTTTTTTTTAAAAAAAATTTTTTTTTGGGATTTTGAAAAAAAAACCAAATGTTGCTTTTGAATTTTTTTAAATTTTAAAGGGGTTTTTCCATTTGGTGTGTCACTGAGTCAAAAGGGCAGTTTTTCACTCACTCTGTCTCTTCACCCCCTGGGTGGTTTAATAGCACGTTATTTTTTATCTAGTGTCTCTGTGAGAAAGCAGAGCTGTTCACTGACAAGTGCGGAATGTTACATTTTCCCATTAAAAAATACAACTTTTAATTTGTTTGTGGGGGACTGAAAACAATGGTTTATCTTTTAAATTTTGTTTTGCTCGGGAGCTCAAAAGCCCGGAGTGACTCACCCCCTGCTCTAAGGTTTTCGCGCTAATCAACAACAGATTTAATGTTCGGGAACCATGGGAAACATGTGTGCCAAAAAAAAGGGGCGGCATGTATAACGGGGCTGCACCAGTTTATCGGCATTTTTTTCAGCCCGATATCAGGCGCAGCCCCGTTCAAAAAATTTTTTAAATTTTCCCCCAGGCCATTTTTCAGGGCATTACATAGCCCGCGGCACTTTGTAAAAGCCCGGTTTCGGGAGGGGGGGAGCACAAAGAACCGAAACAAAGCTTTTAGTTTTATAGAAACGCTACAAATTTTTTAGCACATTACAGCGGGAAACCAGGTAGAGCATTTTCCCAAAAGTTTTTTTAAAACCTAAACCAGAATTGTCGTCTTGGCGCTAGAATGCACCTGATTTATGTTTCGGGTTCATAAATCAGGCCCCATTCGGGTCCCAAAGTTTTTAGCCCATAAAATTGGGCCCGGTTCGCCCAGGACGTGGAGTCGGTGTCGGTCCCTATTTTGCAGGATTTGGGAGTTGTCAAAAAAAGGGACTGACTCCAACTCCCAAAAAATATAATAAGTTGGTCCAGTTTTTTTCGTTTTGGCAAAGAGCAAGGGGAATTGGGCCCGGGCCAGGTGTTTACTGCTCCCCCATTTCTTACCTCATCAATGAGGATTGTAATTGATGAATGGGCAGGCAAAGCGCTGCCCCGGGGGGGAAAAGTTTCCGCTCCCAAGGGAAAAAGGGGATTTCGAAAATTTTTTTTTCACCTTTTTCAAAGAAGTAGAAGGGGTTTTCAACCATTCAAAAAAACGACTGGGGGCTGAGGAAATTTTCCTTTATCCCCTGACATTGTTAAGTTTGTTCCCCCTTGGGGTTAGGGTTTCCCCCCCCAAACCCAAGTTATGTAGAGGGCCTTTCCCCACCCTTGGAAATAAGATTCAGATGTGAGCGGGTATGCAGGATTGATGGGGCAATCTTTTTCTCGGGAAAAAATTCAGAGATTTCCCAAAATTTTTCCTCAGTGTTTTGCATTTTTTAAAAATTTTTTTTGGGTGCCTAAAGTCAAAACCAATAAATATATTTTACACCCCCCAAGCAAAATGGAAACAATTTTTAAAAACTTGGGGACTTTCGGGCTCCATATCTCACCCATCCATTACAGCTTTGTAAAATGAGGCAAACTTTTAATTTTTTTTTTTTTTTAAAATTTTTTTTTTTAAAAAATTCCCCTTTTGGGCCTTTGAAACCCAACTTTTAATGAATATAAAAATTAAACAAAATCAAAACTTTAACAAAATTTGGAAGTGCCAGTTAAATGCCAAAAGAATTGTACAGAGATAGGGGGGCACCTAAAGGGGTATTAGAAAGAATTAAATATTTTCAGATACCCCAAATTTCCCCAGACATGGAACCCTTTTCCGGGCCCACTTTTCAAGGTGGTTTTTTTAGCATTTTTAAAATTTCCCCAACTTTAGATAGGGGAAAAGACAGGGATTTTATTTGTTTCCAATTTGGGTTTTTAAAAACTATTTGGCGAAAGGCGATTCTTCCCATATTTTCCAATTATTTTTAGCTTTAAAGGGCCATATGTGGGGGAACGAAAAGGGGGGAATTCTCGCTTTGTTGGTATTTTAATTCTAGGGGATAATTTCTTTGATGTCTGGTGATGTAGGGGAATTTCCCAAATTTTTCGAATTGGCTAATTAGTAGTACTAGAATAGGAAAATAACACTTTTTGAATAAAAAAGGGGGAATTTTTATAAGGTCAATACCCTTAGAAGAGCTAGGGCGGGGGTAAGATTTTTGCGCACGAAAAATTCCCTTTTTTAAAAATTACATTTTTTATTTTTTTTCCATGGGGCCAGAAACTTTAAACCCAGCCCCACCACATGTGAAGGGAGTGTTCCCCTTTGCCCAAACACCCTCCCCCAAAAAAACGGTGATTTTTGGGGGGGCAAAATGGGGAACCCCAGGGGTTGGGAGTCAGGTACCAAGAGGTGGTTTTTTTTTTTTGGGTAATTCAAAATTTTTTTTTATAAAATTTAAGTGTTTGGGGTAATTGAGCAGCTAAATCCCAAGTATCTTGAGGGAAACAAAAACCTAACTCCCCCCTCCCTTTAAACTATGAAAATTTTGGCTTGGTAGACAAAGTTTTTCCCAAAGAAAAGGGTTTTATATGGATGGATGGGCCCTTTGTCATAGCCTTTTTTCCCCTTTAAAAAGTCTGTATGGGGATGGAAAATTTAGGTTTTGGGCCAAGACCAGAAATTAATGATATTCTTTTTTTGGGAAAAATAAAAAAAAAAAATCCTTCCTATTTTTTAGATTTTCCCTCCTTTTGTCCGAAAAGGATTTAAAAAGACCCCATTTTTTGGGAACTTTTTGGTTCATATTCACTAAAACCCTGGGGGTGGGGTTAAAGCTAATTGGAACGGGTTTTTAATGAACAGATATTTTTTTTTGATCCTTTTGCCCCCAAATTTATTAAATTTTTGGCTGGTGTTCGTTCCCAAGCTCGTAGGGGCGTGGTTTTTCAGGGGGGGAAGTTTTGGAGGGGGTATTTAAGATCCTTAATTCAGCTATATATAAAATTCCTTAAGAATAAGGAATTGCCAAAAGAATTCTCCATATGGGGACCAGTGGTGTGTCTCTGGGTTCTCAAAAAGAATTTTTAAAGGGGGCCGGGGGGAATTAAAGCAAAGTTGTAAGACGGGCAAATTTGGGACTGAAAAACCCCCCCTTTTAAACGGGTTATAGGGGGTTTGTCGTTTACATCGGGGATTTTTATTTTCCCCTTTTTTGGTTTTTGAAAAATCTTTGACTGCATAAAAGCGGAGTGGTTTTTTGGGGGGAAATAAGTTTGGCGGGCTTTAAAATTTGTATAGAAAATTGGAAAAAACATAAATTTTAGTTAGTTTAACCCCGAGGGGATCCTTTATAGGGGAAAAATTAGCAGCCGGTTTGTTTTCTTCAAAAAAATTTTTTTTGAAATTGGGGCCCTTCTAGTTTAGTTTGAAGGGGGCTTTTTTAAGGGAGGGGGTAATTTTAACCCCTAAATGGGGTAAAAGCTTTTCCTTCTGCCCAAAAGGGAATTTAAATTGTTTATTTTTTTTGCACATCTGCTACATGTAGGGGGGGGGAAAATGGGGTTTAGCCCTTTTTTAAATTTTAAAATTTACGCACAGGGGGCATAATATTTCCCAAAATTTCTAAAAAATTGGGTAACGATTTTTTCGGTTTTTTGACAAAATTTTATTTATGTCGTCGGGGGAACAAAAACTGATTTTTTTTTTTCTTTTTCCCAATATATCGGGATTCCAGATTTTGATGGGAGAGTTTTAAAATTCTTTTTCGGCCGGGGGTTTCCCCCAACCCCACAAAAACCCAGGGGGGAAAGGGGGACCCCTTGTTTTCGTCCCTTTAGTAAGGGAGAAGGAATTCGATAAATACCAAAAAAAAAATCCCTTAGCCGGGGGGTTTGGGAATAGAGCGAAGGATTGCATCAATTATGGCCCCTGTGAACCCAAAATTTAAATTTTGGTTTCCCCCAAAAGCCCCATTGGGAGTCGGGTCAAAGGCCTTTTTGGGCGCTATAGAAACCCTAGGGCCCTGGGGTTTTGTGAAGATTAATCGGGGGTTTTATGATATTAATTTACTCTTCAAATGCCATCACGATTTTTTTTTGGGGGGGCCCTTTGACAAAGCCCACCTGGTCTTATTGTATTTAAGGTGTACTCTTTTCCTCTTTTGGCCCAAAAAATTTTTCGATAATATTTTAATGTCGCAATCGAGCAGTTGAAATTTTTTCTTGGGGTTTGATGACCTGTTCAAAAACTTTTTTCCTGGTTTGGGGGAAGGGGTTAAGATTGGGGCACATAAGTTTTTTTGGGGGGCTTTCCCTTTTTTTTATGATGCTTGTAAAATCCCTTTAAAAGGGCCCGGGGCAAGGTAGGGAAAAAATAATTTATAAATTTTAATTGGTAAAACCATCGGGCCCCGGGGGGCCTTATTAAGTTTCGAAGCTTTGGATCATTTCCTCTTTTTCCCAATTATGTCAAAAGGTCTGTTCAGATTTTTTTTTTTAAATTTTTCCTCTTGTAAAACGGGTTTTTTTTAACTTTTTTTAAAAATCTTGGATTTTTGGGAGGTAGTGTTTTTTGGTTTAGATGGGTCTTCTTTCAGTTTATTTAATTTTTGATAGAAAGGAAATGAAAAATGCATTTGTAGGGTTTTTTGGGGAAACTCAATTTTTTAGGTTATCGGGAATTAGTGATGAAAGGGAAATTCTTGCTTTAAATCTGAAATTTTTAATTCCCCTTTAGCTAATAATTTAGATGGGCGATTTTCCTTTGGTTTATAAAACTTCCATTTAAAAGTTAGATAATGGGTTCATTTTGGAATTGGTAAGTGTTCTTTAATTTAGTCTACTAGCCTTTAAGTTTGTCCTTAGTACTCGGAAATGGGTTTATTTTGAATTGTTTTCTAAATTTGTTTATTTCTTGAATTGGGTTTCTTTTAAAAAATTTTTTTTCCTCCTTGCGCTTTTCCCCGAGGGAAATTTTAAAAATACAGACCACCTTTTTACCCCCTTGGGGGGGGCCCGCACCCGGGGTTTTTGAGGGGGGAGAAGATGGGGGATTTAAAGATAAAATTTTTTTTCTAGAAATTGCTTCCTAAAGTTTTTTTAAACCCCCCTTTTGTGGGGGGGGGGGGGGGGGGGGGGATTTAAGTAGAAAATGTTTTGATTTCCATGATTGAAGGGGCCTTTTTAGGAAAATTTTTTTCCCATGGTGAAAAAAGATGGGTCCCATGGCCCTTGACCTTTTTGCTTTTGCCGATCTCCGTTGATGGGGACATTTTTTTAATGCTTTCTTTTTCTACAAAGGGGAAGGTTTTTTAATTTTTCCCTAGGGGGTTTTCTTAGCGGGGAAAAAAGGTTTTAAAAGGCTAACCCTCGTTACCCCTGGGATGCCCCCAGGGGAATGAATTTTTGGGGATTAAAAAATTTGTTTTTTTTAAAGGGGTTGGGGCGCTGCCCTTTTGGGTTTTATCTAGAGGGGGCTATCGACTACAATATTGTAGTCCCCCACAGACTATCAAGTCCCCCACAACATTTTTTTTTGCCCCCTTTCTTTATTTTTTTAGTTTTGAAAGAGTTTTGGTTGATATTAGGGGGCCCCAAAAAAAAAAAAGATTTGTATAGGTATGGGGGTGGGGAAAAAAGTTCCCCATTAACTGATGAATACCTTCCTTTGGGAAAAGTTTTAAAATTTAAATGCCTGAAGCCACTGTTTTTTTTAAAAAAGGCTACCCTGCCTTCTTAAATCATTTGGGGTTTTTAAAAGGGAAAAGGGAAATGTTTTTTTCCAGGGTGTGGGAGGGCTTCGATTTCAAATTGGGGTTTTTTGAAAAAACATTGTATGTCCGTTTTTGATTTTAAAAAATCCTTCTATAGGGAGGGTCTTTTAAAGGGGAAATTTGAAACCCCCTTGGCATTAAGGAAGGGCATTAAATTTAAACCCCCTAAAGTTTTAGACCAGGGGTTATTTTGGCAGGCCCCCTTTTGTTTTTCCCTTTTTAAGTTTAATTTTGGGGGAATAAAAGGCATTAAAAAGCAAACCCGCATGGGGGGGAAAAAAACCCAAAACAAACAAGATTTAAATTGAAAGGTTTCCCCCCAAGAGGGGAACCAACACAACCTGGTGTGGGCCCTTATTTCAGGGACCACGTTGGGGAAAAAGTCCCCACGGGTTTTCCTCAAAAAGAAAGGGGGGGGTTAAAAACTTAAAAAAGAGAGGGGTAATCCCCCGTAGTTAAAGGAAAAATCACGAGAGGAAATTTTTTTCTTGTTTCCGGCGGGTTTTTTTTTTTTAGTCGTTATGGCTTTCTCTGGGGGCGACGGGTGGGTTCAGACCAAAATGGTGGGTACGAGGTTCGAGGTACCCGTAATTTTTTTATCAGTCATCCCTTTCATATCTTTTTTCAATATTTTAAAAAAACTGCTTAATTTTTGCCCGATTCTTTCCTGTAACCCGCATTGTTCCTGTTTTTGTGCTTAAAAAACTAAAAGTTAAATTTTTTATTTTTTTTGTTAGTATTTGGTAAATCCCCCTTTTGGTTTTAATACTCCCCGAAAACCTTTTTGGGCTCTGAATCAATTTTAAGGGACTTTTTGACCAAAAACTGTCCCCGGGCTCTTTTCTACACATTCCCAAAATTTTGGGGCAGGGCCCGGACTTGGTACAAATACAGCTTTTTCTTTAACTCTTTCCCCCCAAGTGTTCAAAAATTTGTTTTCCCCTTTTGCTTGTCAGTGTGTTCTACCTTAAAAAGCTTGTTTTTTGTATCATAAGGGGATAAACAGCCTTTATGTTTTCCATTTTTTTAAAAGTAAAAATTATCACTTAAAAAATTTCGCCTTTTATGAGGGAGTCGGGAGTCGGGGGTTTGGGAAAATTTAGGAGTCTGGGGGGTTTTGGGTTGCCGACTCCACGCCCCGGGTGGCACACCAAATTTTTAGGGATGTCGCCCAAAATGTTTATTATCCCGATACCCAAAGTAAAAATTTATGAAAAAATGTATTTGAAAAGGTCTTCAATTAATTGTCCCTTCATGTTCAAAGCTAATCTTTTTGATAATATCCCCTGCATTCTAGGAGGATTGGGTATCCTTAGAGGAGAGGATAGAAGCGGGTTATAACCCTATATTACAAACCCGTAAAGGGGCCCCCCCCTCAGAATGGCAGATTAGCTATGCCAGTAGTGTCACCGACTCTTGTGTTAAATCAAAAAACCTCCAATTTGAATAGAGTTGGGGTTTCACTGTTTCATCTATCACAGAAACGTATACAGGGCGTAACGAGGGCACACAAATGTCTGCAAGTTTTTTACCTATGTTTTTTCCAAACCGGGCCCAATTTGGGTCGGTCCCCCGGTCGCTATGAGTAAGGGCGCATACAGTCTTAAGCCTAAAACGCGTTAGCGCTATTTTCTTTTCCATTGGCAATTTTTTTTGACCACATATCCACTGCTCTAGCTGGTGAGTGTTTTTTTCTTTGCTATATTTTAATATTTTGGAGAAATAAATTGAATATGTTTTTATTGGGAAAAAAACATTTTTTTTTCAAAGTGGTCATTTCCCTTTCTGGGGTCGTGCCGTCCGTGCATGTTAAATTACACAGGCTGGCTACTTTCTACTTTTGTCTATGGCTCGGTCCTGCCTCACGTGGTGTCTTTTTTGGGGGATTTTAATTTACACCCTTTTCAAGGGGGATAAAAATGTGATGTGAATGGGGTCCAAGAAGGCTACTTGGACACTTAGTGGCCCTTTTATTTAATAATAATAAACTTTTTTTAGCGCCAAAAATATTCCGCAACACTTTACAAATTTAAGGGTAAAAAATAACCCGCCCTTACACATTTTAAAAGTACTTACAATGAGACAAAAAGGGGTTGGGGGGCCCTGCTTGAGAGCTTTTCAACTATTAGGGGGGGTATGGGTGGAAAAAATTTTTGGTAAGAAAGTGCCAAGTTTACAATGGTCCGGCCCCCTGTTTTCATAAATAGGGGTGGTTTACATGAAAAATGGATGAACCCCCCCACCCTGACAGTACATCTTAGAATAGTGAAGAAATTTAGGGGGTTTCCTTTTTCAGGCT
The DNA here is from genome assembly GCA_025379985.1 of Phyllomedusa bahiana. NCBI lineage: Eukaryota > Metazoa > Chordata > Amphibia > Anura > Hylidae > Phyllomedusa > Phyllomedusa bahiana. The sequence goes on along the minus strand of JAODAL010003936.1, from coordinate 80,904 downwards.
AACTGAGTATATTTATTGGTTTAGCTTTCGAGAGAAATTTCTCCCTTCTTCAGAAAAGGTTTTTTATACCAAAAAAAATTGAAAATTCCAAAACTTTTTAAAACACAAAAAAATTTGGGCCTTTAAAGGGCCCCCGAAAACCTTTAAAAAAAACAAAATGGGAATAAAAAACAGAGAAATAATTTTTCGGGACGGGCAAGACATCAACTATCTGGAAACTTGGGGAGGCGTGACGGGGGGGGTCGTTTAATTTTTGGTCCTTTTTCTGTAGCATCAATGTAAATTTTTTGGCCATCATGTTCCACAAGTTCGGGCATAAAAAATGGCAAAGAATATTTAGCCCATTTTGCAGGGGTCTGAAAATTTTTTTCTTTTTAATTTTTAAATTTTCCCCTTCCTTTCTTCTCTTGCGTCCCTTAAAAATTTTTCCTTTTAAAAACATTTAATTTTTTAGAAACTCAATAAATGGTCCCTCTCTGGAAAAGTGTTGGCCCCCGGAAAATCAGTTCTGGGGTTTTATTTCTAATAGAAAATTCCCATTCCCGATAAATTTCCTGTGAGTGCCCAAGTGCAGGGAAAAGGGCAGATTTTGGTGTGATAAAGTTTGGGGGTCTTGGTGGGCCCCGACCTGAGAAGGTGTTTTCAGGCCCCCTTAAAAATGTGGGGTTTTTGAATGTGCCTTTATCGCCCCCCATACATTTTTCCAGAGAATTGGTGCCACAAAAGTGTGAAAAACTTGGGGGAAGGGCATGGGGGGTTCGGGGTGATTGATTTAGTGTAACCTTTATTTTTACAGCAGAGCGGGTAGGGGTTTGGGGGGAAAAGAGACTGGGGGGAATGTTTAGGGGGGAGCAAAACGTTGTGGAGAGCTTTTTTAGTGAGAAGGGTGAGTTTATACTTTTTTTTCCGGGACGAAGGGCAAAAACCCGTGCAGTTTAATGCACCCGGGTAGAGGGTCAGTTTTTAGCGGCGGGGGAGAAAAAAATAGCCCGGTGCTGCATTTTTGGACAGATTGGAAAAGGGGGGGAGTTTGCAGAGAGGGAACCGATAAGCAAGGATTTACAGTAGTCAAGGGAAAAAAGGAAAAAGAGGGAACAAAAGGGGGTTTTTAGGTTTTTTCCACGGTTTAGAAATGGGCCCGGGTTCGAGAGTTTCTTGAGGTTTCAAAGGTTTATAGGAGGGGGGGCAAGGGTTTGGGTATAGGGGGTGAAGGACAGATCTGAGTTAAATATAACCCCCCAGAAAAGGGGGGGCCCGTGCCCTAGGAGAAAATTTGGGGGTGCCACAAAACACAAAGGGGGATTGCAGGGTTTGGGGGGGGGGTTTTTTAAGGGGGGGATGACTTTGAAGTTCCCTTTTTTTTGAGGTTTTTGTTTCAAAGGAGAGGGACCTGAAAGGCAAAGACAGCGGGCCCGAAGTCACTGGGGGGTTTTGGAGGGAAGGCTGGAGTGATGGCACGGGGGGGAGGTGTAAAAATTGGGGGTCATCACATAGAGATGGTTTCTGGGAAACCAAATCTCTGATGGTTTTTTTCCAATGGGGGCTGTGTCAATGAAAGAGGAGAGGGGCCAGAAAAGGGCCCTGAAAACCCCAAAAGCCCAAAAGGAAAAGGAAGGAGGGGAACCGAAAAAGAGGGGCACTGAAGGGAAACGATCCCCGAGAGGGGGAGGTAAAAACCAAGCGAAAAACGGGGTCCCCGGAGGCCAATTGGGGCTGAGCATTTGAGGGAAGGTGGTGATCAAAAGTGTCAAAAAGTTTTCAGAGAGATCCAAAAAGAAGGACAAGGAGTAGTTAAACCCTTTAAAATTTTTTCTGTTTTGGAGGTCATTTTTTAGCTTTAAGGCAGTTTCCTGGAGGGGAGGGGGCGGAAAACCTGATTGGGAGCGGGCGAGAAGAGGTTAGAGAGAGATAGGGGGATTAGCGAGGGGTAACCCCAAAAACGTTCCAAAGGGGTTTAAAAGAAAAGGGAGGTTAGAGACTGGTCGGTGTTGGCCCGCCCCAGGATGGGGCCCCCAGAGGGCTTTTTTTGTAAAGGGGTTATGATGGCGGGGTTTTAAGGAAAAATTTGGGAAAAATTTCCCCTGGAGAGAGAGAGGTTACAGATTGCATTAAAGGGGAGGGGAGGACAGGTTTGGGAAAAAGGGCTGGACAAAGGGGGGAGGGAAAAAGGGGGCTGAGGGGGCAGGTGGGGGGGCCGGGGGACAGGGAAGCCTGGAAAATTTTCTTCCTCTGTCCCTCGGGGGAAGGTGAAGTAGATTAGGGGAAAATTTTCGGGGGTGGGGGGGGAAAGGGGATTATTTGGGGGGCTGAGATTTTGTTTTTAAACCGGGGAAAATTCTTAAATTTTCCCCCTTTGAAGTAAGTGGCCAGGTTTTTCCCGACAGAGGGCATTTTACCGGGCCTGGCCTTTTTGGGGCCTTTGGAGGGAGTGGGGAAAGGTTTCAAAGAGGCGTTTTTTGGTTTTTGTGTTGTGTGGTAAAGAGGGAGGGGAAAAATTTTTTTTTTGGCGCAGGAGGCTGGGGGGCCCGACCCCATTGGGACCCGGGATTCTGATGGCATAGAGCAGATCCGTGGCACACTGGGGGGGACTCTACCCCGTCTGCTTTGTCCCTTTTTAGTCCATTTTTGAACCCCTCCTTTTCCCACATGCTCAAACCGGGGCCCCCGGGGGGGGTTTTTTGGGGGGGATTTATTTAGGAATAGCTGTCGGCCAGATGAACACTCAGCTAACCCTTAACTGATGTGTATGACCAACCTTAGAAAGTCTAGTGCAGGTTTTTCTGTGGCATATGTTGTCTATAGAAGTTTATGATTTTCTGTGTGGCAGGGTTGCCCACCCACATGCCCTCCTGAACCAAAACTGGGAAAGGCACTGTACCCAATCTTTCCTACCTTTTGACAGTAAAACACACAAGGCCCCCCAATGTACTATCTCTAAATGCAGTGAGCGTTGCAGTACAACATGTTTATTTCCGGTGTGAAGTATGTTGATCAGCAAGACTAATGTCATGTTTTACTTCCCGGGAGGGTGGCCCGGAGAGCCTGGGATAAGAACAAGTCTGTAGCTACAAATATGGCAGAGATGGGTCTAGTTGCTGACCCCAACAAAGCTTTCCCAACTCTAAGGACCCGTAATATTAAATGTAAACAACATTTTGGGTTTTTTTTGGGTTTTATTTTTATGTTCCTGGGTTTCCAAAACTTTCTTTTGTTCTTCCCTGTAAAATCTTGTTAAAGGGGTTGTGCCACCAATTGCATAACATAAGACAAAAAATATGCAAAAAAGAAACATGGGTCGCACATCTTCACACTATACGTTTATCTAATGCTTCTCAGCAAAACTATATAAAAAAACAAACAGGAGGTTCTTAGTATACTTTTTGATCAAAACGTATAGGCCCACTTGCCACGTCGCGGCGACCTCTATTAAGTGGATCCCTACGCTAATGGGGGCAACACTGCATGGTGGCCACCACCGCAGCAAAAACCACACAGATGAGGGACAACCCAGTGGCCAAACAGCACCACTGCTGCCAGACCTAGCCCCCCAGCTCTGGGCTGCACCACCACACCAGCATAGCATCACAGCAACAATGGCAGCCACACAGCTCCATAACCAAAAAAAGGGAAGGTTGACACAGCTGAGAAGCATTAGATAAACGTATAGTGTGAGGATGTGTGATCCATGTTTCTTTTTTGCATATATAAGGCAAAAAATGTATTCACCTTTTTGACCAGGCGCTGACCGTCCATTTACTGTATACATCTGGGCGGTGGTCGTCTTAGGCTATGTTCACACGGCTTATTTCAGAATGTATTTACGTCGGATTGCCGATCGGGTGCAAATCAGTTGCAAATAAGTGCCACTAAGTGTGGCACGTATTTGGAACTGATTTCCCGACGGACTCACCATCCTCATTCATTATAGTTGGTGGATCCGTCCGGAAATAATTGACATGCACATTGTTATTGCGGCCGCAATCCGGAACGGAAATAAGTGTCGTCTGAACGACGACATGTATTTCCCATTAAAATCAATGTAAAACGGCCACGTACTTGTTTGTAATGGATTTCGCAACGGATTTGCCTCCGTAAATACGGCCGCAAATCCGTTGCGAACTAAGCCGAGTGACCGAGGCCTGCCTCTGCACGGCCATTTAGAACAGCCCCGCAGTACACCACCGCACTGGAATTGTGCAGCTACCGGAGCAGAGAGTAGACTGTCAGGGCTAGCAGGTTCTCCACTGAGAGGGCTGGGACACCATTACCGTCCCTGCCTTCCTGGTAGTTGTATATAGCGCTCAAAGAGCACTGTATATAAAGAGTAGCAGGAAGGCTGTTGGCTTGTGACCGCTGAGGCTCAGTAACTGCTGGGTCTTATGGGACCTAGATTAGCTCTGCAGTGAGTTCAAGGGCTGTTTTTCCCCTGTAACTAGGGCTAATACATTAGACCAAGGAAGAGAGGAAATTGTCAAAAAAAAAAAGGTTTTTAAAAGTGCCCCCCGAGGTCTTTTTCTGACCTTTATGAGAGGACAATATTAATAAATAATAAAACAGCCCAAGCTGCAACTATTAGTTCTGCCCCCGACAACACTAAAACTTTACATCACATATATACCGTGTTTCCCCGAAAGTAAGACAGCGTCCTACATTCTTTTTACCCCCAAAAGTCCCACTATGTCTTGCTTTCGGGGTATGTCTTATATTGGCAGGTATATGGCCCCATACGCAGGTATAGGGCAGGCTGTAGGCAGGGTATAGGGCCGGCTGTAGGCAGGGTATAGGGCCGGCTGTAGGCAGGGTATAGGGCCGGCTGTAGGCAGGGTATAGGGCCGGCTGTAGGCAGGGTATAGGGCCGGCTGTAGGCAGGGTATAGGGCCGGCTGTAGGCAATAATATCAAAATAAAAAAACAAACAATCACTTACCTGGATCCCCGCGCTCTCCGCTCTGCTCTATCTTCTTCTCGGCACAGGCGGGTAACTTCATCAGGCCGCGCACGCAGCGTGATGACACACGCTGCCTGTGCCAGGAGCTCCGGACAGCCGCCAGTCTGCGGTCGCCCGGAGTCCACTGCGGAGCACGGAGCGCTCGCTCTGTGCCCCGCAGTGGTCTCCCTTCACCTACATGCGCTCCGGAGGAGTCGCATATAGGTGAAGGAATCGCGGACAGTGCTCGGGCCAGCGCAGCGCCCGGACAATGTGCGCTGTACTCGGCATTCAGTTATATGCGCTCCCTGAAGAGCAACATATAGCTGAAGCGTCCCTGTCGGCGCCCGGGCCATCGCAGCGCCCGAGCGCAGACAACGTAGTTTACTACATCTTACTTTCGGGGTACGTCTTACATTAATCGACGTCCCTAAACTCCCCGCTATATATATATATATAATGTCCGTGGCAGAAAAGTGATGCAATTACAAAATCTATTTTAGTGCCACTTTTGCTGTTTAAGTAAATTCATGTGAAAAACGGACTTTATTTTTTTTTTACCATTTCCCCTCTCATATAAAAATAAAATATATAAAAATCTAGTGTAAAAAGTACATTAAAAAAAGCTTTATGTATCATAGTAAAAGGCACAAAAATTAGTAGAATAACAGAGAGTGGGAAAGCGTTAATAGCATTCACACCAGCATGTACTAAGGAAAGTTCACCTGGTCAGGAAATGGGGTATATAGCCCGATCAGGAACTGGTTGATCCACTGCTGTTCCAACGTTAAAGTAACTTCTACACGACACTGGTTTACAGTCGGATTTTTAAGCAGAATCTGCAAATAACCTCAATAGAAAATCCAAGCTGTCATCTACACAGGTCGGATTTTATATCTGACATCCGTTCAAAAAACTTGAACATGTTCTATAATCTGTCATATTTCAATTGAAAACAGTGGATTATAGTACAGTTCAATGTTAATGGGCCAGCCGAAAAACGACTGCAAAATCTGCGTAGAAATATGCGGTAAAAAACGAAAACCGACTGTAAAATACTGGTCTGATTCTATCTAATTTACTGTTGCCAAGTAGATGTTGCCTAACACCCTAGTGGTTGCTTATATCTGGTTGTCACGTGATCGGCACATCCAAGCAGTGACCTCACCATTCACATACTGTTCCATTGACATTACCGCTCTGGAAGTGAATGGTGATGTCGGTGAAATGGCGCATGATTGCTGAGGCCATTGATTGGCTGCAATGGTCACATGATGACAACAAGTAAACAGACCCCAAATGAGATGAAAGATTCCACAGGGACCTGGGTCTATCCTTATAGCAGGGTTTCCCGTAGCCCATTGTGGCTGCAGGGAATGGAGAGGTAGATGGGCATGTGAGGCTTTCTCTGTCCATTTCAGCAGGTGCTCATAGTAGAGACGGGCACACCTACTCAGCTGTACTTGGAACTTCCATTAGGGTCCATCGCTACGTCAAGCATATACAGTCAGGTTTTAAAAACCGTAAAAATCTGACTGTAAACCTTCCTCATAGACCTTAATTCCAAATCCAAGTTGTAGTCCACACAACTTGTATTTTCTTGAGGTCGGATCTCAAACGCCATTAAAAAAAAAAAAATCTTAGAACATGTTCAATAATTAATGTATTTCATGTAAAAAATTAAAAAAAAAAGTCCCATACATTTCTATGTCGGATCCGTGTCCAAAACCCCATAGAGATGGATGGGACTTGCTTTCTGACTAAAATCCCAATTGAAAATCACGTAAAAATACTCTTCGGGTGACGCATTTTTAGGATTCTGAATCAGACAAGTATTTTGACATATGTCGTGTAGACGTTCCCTAAGGGTAAACAAAGAGGTGGGACCCAGATCTATCAGAGATTGGCATATGCAGAAGATATGCCATATATGTCCCAGATGGAAACACCCCTAAAATCCAGATGGTAACATAGTGCTGGCTTTCCAGAAGCAATAGTTGGCACTACTTGTTGATATCAGTAGTAAGAACATGATGAAGACATTTTCTAACCCTTCTTTTTACTTTACTTTTTTAAAGAGCAAAAGTACTGAACAAAAGCTTGTCCGGAAGCCGTATGTTGTAGAAGGTAAGGTGTTCAGAGTTGCTGTTCCTTAGAAAGTGCTTGTACAGGAGGTTCACAAGCCTTCATACATAGAGACTAGACAGAAAACGGTACCGTTCTACCCACTGCAGCCAATCAGACTTCAGTTTACACTTTTCTAGCTGCTCTGGAACAATTTAAACCTGCTTTGTGATTGATTGCTATGTGCAGCTGGCTGTTATTGATTACAGTGAAGTTTACTGGGATCTCCACTGTGGGACCACTCTAAGGGTATGTTCACACGGCTTATTTGGATGCTGTTTTGGACTCGGGTTTTCTGAGCCTTTCCGCGCCCAAAACAGTGTCCAAAACGCTCCCCAGTTCATTTAGTTGATTCCTATGTAAAAGTGTTGTAGTTCACACATGAGGTTTTTACGCACTTTTTTGGAAGCTGTTTTGGGTGCTGAAAAAAAAAGTTGTCATGTCAATTCTTGAAGCATGTTTAGGCGCGTTTCTTGACGCGATTTTGGAGAGTTTTGGGGCGCGTTTTTTTTGACCTGGCTATTAATTTGTATGGGTGAAAACAGTGTTGAAAACCTTGCCCAAAAACGTGCCAAAAACCTCTTCTGAAAAAGCGTGTTTCAGGTGAGGTTTTGAAAGCGGAAACGCTACGAAAACCATTTAGAAAACGGTGTTCAAATAAGCCGTGTGAACATACCCTTAGGGCAGGCATCCTCAACCTGCGGCCCTCCAGCTGTTGGGAAACTACATCTCCCATCATGCCCACTGTTATAGGTTATATAACTGTATGATGGGAGTTGTAGTTTCCCAACAGCCTAGAGGGCCGCAGTTTGAAGATGCCTGCCCTAAGGGTATGTTCACACGACTTATTCGGACACTGAATTTTCAGTGTCCAAATTAGCGTCAAAACCTCTGAATAACTGCGCAAAAGCGCCTTGTCATATGAGGTTTTGATCAGGTTTTAAACTAGGTTTTACAATACTGTTTCCTGTCTGAAACACCCCTACAAATTAATAGCCAGGGCAAAAAAGCATCTAAAACTGCACCGAGGTTTTGAAGCTCTCCATTGATTCCTATGGGATTTTCAGCATTGAAAATACTTCAAGAATTGACATGACACTTCTTTTTCAGCGTCCAAAACCACGTCCAAATAAGTGCCTAAAACACAAGCAAAACCTTGTCATGTATGAATCAATGAAAATGTTTTGGGCGAGAATATGTGCCAAAAACAGCACCTAAAAACAGCCTTGTGAACGTACTCTAATGCCTCCTTCGCATATGTATTACATAACGCTATTTGGAGGTCAAAAAAGCAGGACACGAATAGGAAATAAAAAGTATTTTGCATTTGAATTTGTCAGCCAACAGCAGAGGTGTGCATGAGCCCTCAAAGGGCAATTCAGTATCACCGTGTGCCTGATGTAAAGGAGTAGTGATGTGGGATAATTTTACGCCAGTCGGGGAAGGAAGAGGTTGGGGCTTGGCCGCTTTCTGGACCCAATTTTCACAATGTGCATCATGAAATAAAAGGGATTAAAAAAAAAAACAAAAACAAAAAACGGAACTACTGCCCTCTCACTGGGTTATCCTAAAAAAATAGACGGTACTTCTCTCTTACCTTACCTATCATGTCAGTGTCATGTGAGCTGCGACTGTGGAGACAAGGTTTCTGTGTAATAGATTAGAAAAATCTATGTACAAATACAGTGTGATTCGGAAAGGATGGCGCAAGAGAAATAAGCACAAATGGATTGACATGAAAAGATACAATATCTATCCAAGTTCCATCTATGGACTACGAATGTTACAAGTGATCTGTCTTTAACACGGCAGATGTCTAGGTGGTAGTGCCATATTTGGCATAGCCCTGGATTTGGACTCCACTTTTTCCATTATGTGTTCTCTCTGGTCCAGGCATCCTCAAACTGCGGCCCTTCAGCTGTTGGGAAACTACAACTCCCATCATGCCCACTGTTACGGATTACATAAATGCATGATGGGAGTTGTAGTTTCCCAACAGCTGGAGGGCCGCAGTTTGAGATGCCTGCTCTGGTCACTCAGACCCTGTGGTTGGAGGGGAGAGAGATGTATGCAAAAAGAAAGAAGTTGGTGATTGTGAAGGCAGGCACAACATTGGTAATTGGATGTTTCCAGTGCAACCAATTCAGTGTTCTAGGGAAATAGAGTAAACGTAGCCCACGCAGCGCTGCTTCTTTTCTATTATCCCCTATGGAGCCACCGAGGCTGTGTTGCGGTATCCGCTGGGCGACCTTTTCTTATGGTACCCCGACAGATACCTGCAATGTATGCGTTCATGTAGTGTGAACCCATCCTAACTTTGGATTTTTGTTCGTTTACCGCTGATGTTACTGTAATTACAGGTCTTTACTACAGGCATCAGCCTTTTTCATTAACCCTGTATATTACACTATATTTACATTATTAAGGAATGATTTGCTTCTAGTGCACCTTTTCTACCTGTACTTTTTGCTTTTCAGAACTAAAAGCTTTAGCCAGCCTGCCGTCCAAGAAAACGATGGGCGTTTCTTCCGACATGACCTTTTATGTTCGTCACATGGTAGAAAATTATGGTGAAGACTACAAGGTATTTTGTGATTAGACTGTAACAAACTACATTTAAATGGGTTTTCTGTATGTCCCCCATTGGCATTAGGCTATGTTCACATGGCTTATTTTGGGGCGCATTTCACCACGTATTTTGCGGCGTACTGCTCTCTAATACGAGCAAAATGCGCCCCAATCATTACGGTAATCCACAGTTCATAGAGTACTATGGATTACACCTCCTCTCCCCGTGTATACAATAGGATCATATTAAAGGTGCAGGGAGATAATTGACATGTCATTTATTCACGGCGCTTACGCGCTGTGAGCAATGACAGTCTATGGGGCTGGCGGGCTGCCGCCCCCCCCCCCCTCCCCCGCGCCGCGAGCTCTTGAACACCCTGCGTAATTGCGGGTCGTACTGTACGCCCTGCAATTAGCCGTATGAACAGAGCCTTATTGTTTGGTGCTATGTGATGACTAAGCCATAGGGTGTTTGGTACATAGTGGCCACAATGACATAAAATCCTGCAGCAGCTGTTAGACGTGTCATGTAATGTAAAAATGACTGAAACATCGCTGCCGTGTCTATATACAGGAACACTTTATAGAATTAAAGGTTAATTAAATTAAAGTAGCCTCTCCTGTTTTATTAAATAAGAGTATTCCCCATGTTCTATGGTTCCTTTGTTATACCTCTTAGAAATTCATCACCAGTCTTTCCCCTGGGTGTTACCAGTTGGGGGGGGGTGTTCCTGCACAGTCTGACAGTCAGTGTGTGCAGGGAATAGTAATAGCAATGCGCTTTGAATTCAGTAAAGGTCAAATTTTGGTGATTTGTTTTGTGTTGGCCGGAATAGAATTTTGGCAACCAATTGACCCAAATTCCAACCTTCTGTAACACTAATTCTAGGGTTGACCCAGCTGTCAGGTGATATTTCAATGCAAGTTGAAGGCAGCTGGCAGTTGAAGGTAATTGCTAGAGGCCAGAAAAAACGTGCATAATTTAAATGGGACTTCTCAAACCTGAATATTGTGACCAACTGTTCTTAAAGGGGTTGTCTCACTACAAGGATTGCTTTTTATGTTAAAGATCTTGTATAAACAAGTCACTTTGCAATATATGTCCATTAACAGTATCCTACCTATTCCTAGTTATCCCCTCTTGCATGGGCTGCATCAGTTCCTCAGGTCACTATAGCTACAGACCTGTTCAATCTCTCATGGTAGGCTGCCAGAACAGGTAGCTATAGCTACAGACCTATTTAATATCTCCTGATAGACTGCCAGAACTGGTTGCTTTAGCTACAGGCCTGGCTTCTACTGCAGCCTTGTAGAAGCCAGTAAACACGCCCCTGAATTCAAAGTGAAACCACGAAAACAGGACTGAGGTGAGATGAATCAATGTACAGTCATGGCCAAAAGTTTTGAGAATGACACAAATATTATATTTTCACCTGATCTGTTGCCCTCTGGTTTTTATGTGTGTTTGTCAGATGTTTTTATCACATACAGAAATACAAGTGCAATCATATTATGATTAACAAAAGCTTTTATTGACAGTTAGAATGAGTTAATGCAGCAAGTCAATATTTGCAGTGTTCTTCAGGACCTCTGCAATTCTCCCTGGCATGCTCTCAATCAACTTCTGGACCAAATCCTGACTGATAGCAGTCCATTCTTGCACAATCAATGCTTGCATTTTGTCACAATTTGTTGGTTTTTGTTTGTCCACCCGTCTCTTGATGATTGACCACAAGTTCTCAATGGGATTAAGATCTGGGGAGTTTCCAGGCCATGGACCCAAAATCTCTTTATGGCAAGGTGCTCCATCATGCTGGAAAAGGCATTGTTGATCACCAGACTGCTCTTGGAGGACATTCTGGTACCATTCTTTATTCATGGATGTGTTTTTAGGCAAGACTGTTAGAGAGCCGATTCCCTTGGCTGAGAAGCAACCCCACTCATGAATGGTTTCTGGATGCTTTACAGTTGGCATGAGACAAGACTGGTGGTATTGCTCACCTTGTCTTCTCCCAACAAGCTGTTTTCCAGATGTTCCAACATTCGAGAAGGAGATTCATCTGAGAAAATGACTTTATCCCAGTCCTCAGCAGTCCACTCCCTGTACCTTTGGCAGAATAGCAGTCTGTCCCTGATGTTTTTTCTGGAGAGAATTGGCTCCTTGACACCAGGCCTTGCTCCATGAGTCTCCGCCTCACAGTGCGTGCAGATGCACTCACACCTGCCTGCTGCCATTCCTGAGCAAGCTCTGCACTGCTGGTAGCCCGATTCCGAAGCTGAAACACTTTTAAGAGACGATCCTGGCGCTTGCTGGTCTTTCTTGGGCGCCCTGGAGCCTTTTTGGCAACAATGGAACCTCTCTCCTTGAATTCCTTGATGATGCGATTGTTGATTGAGGTGCAATCTTTCTAGCTGCGATACTCTTCCCTGTTAGGCCAGTTTTGTGCAGTGCAATGATGACTGCATGTGTTTCTTTAGAGATGACCATGGTTAACAGAAGAGAAACAATGATGCCAAGCACCAGCCTCCTTTTAAAGTGTCCAGTGATGTGATTCTTTCTTAATCATGACAGATTGATCTCCAGTCCTGTCCTCATCACCCACACCTGTGTTAATGGAGCAATCACTGAAACGATGTTAGCTGGTCATTTTAAGGCAGGCCTGCAATGATGTTGAAATGTGATTTGGGGGAAAAAGTTCATTTTCTAGACAGTTATTGATTTTGCAATTAATTGCTGTTAAGCTGATCACTCTTTATAACATTCTGGAGTATATGCAAATTGCCATTATAAAACCTGATGCAGTAGACTTTGTAAAAATTAACATTTGTATCATTCTCAAAACTTTTGGCCATAACTGTAGTGAGACCACACCTTTAAATGTGACAAAATTGTGGTGCAAAACTTTTTTGTATACTATACCACCTTCTTTATAGCGGTTTCTAAAGATGCAGCAGACGTATCATAGAATATGAGCCACTATGATACATTTGGTGTTTATTTAAAGTACCTGGCTTAATTTTTATGTGACAGGATTGGGAAACGTGTATAATTCAAACCCCCTTTAAACAGTCTTAATGAAAAATGCATAATTGCTGTGGTTTTGCCTGGATGTTTGTGTACCAGTTAGGCTATGTCTACACAGCTTATGTTAAAATGCTGTCGGATTTGCGACCATTTTTTTTTTTTTTAACACCGTACCATGGTTTGTGGCGCAGGTTTGCGCAAAAAAAAACAAAAACATGGTTGTATTTCAACCAGCCTAGTACATTGACATATACTTCTATATTGCGGCGGTTTAGAAATCAGACAATAGAAAATGCATGCTGTGTAGTCTACAGCACGGATTTTCTATTGCTGTCTATTGGCACTAGTTAGTTGGTTTTTTGCCAATTCTAAACAATGAATTCACTTAAAAATCCAACTGTAATCATGTGTTGTGGAGACATGGCCTTAGCCTCCATCTAGATAATTTTCCCATGGGGCCGCATGAGAACATGCAATTGTTTTAGAGGGCCGGACTAATAAAAACATAGGAAGAACGGGGAAAAATTAGTTTTTGGGGGATTATTTTTGTGGAAACTTACTGGGATATGTATCTATATACCTGCCTTACTGATGTTACACAGTAAGGCAGGTATATACAGCTCTGTAAGGTAGGTATGTAGATGTATGTCCCCGCGGTCAGGCAGGTATGCAGCTAGGTAGAGCTCCCCGCAGTCAGGCAGGTATGTAGCTAGATACAGCTCCCCGCGCTCAGGCAGGTATGTAGCTAGGTAGAGCTCCCCGCGCTCAGGCAGGTATGTAGCTAGGTAGAGCTCCCCGCGCTCAGGCAGGTATCTAGCTAGGTAGAGCTCCCCGCGGTCAGGCAGGTATGCAGCTAGGTAGAGCTCCCCGCGGTCAGGCAGGTATGCAGCTAGGTAGAGCTCCCCGCGGTCAGGCAGGTATGTAGCTAGGTAGAGCTCCCCGCGGTCAGGCAGGTATGTAGCTAGGTACAGCTCCCTTCTGGCATATATCGAGTTAGTTAGGGCTCCATACAGGCAGGTATATAGTTTTATGACCAAAATAAACACTAATACTCACCTTGGCTTACCTCCTTCCCGGCCGAGTGTTCTCCTCTTCTTTCCGAGGAGCTTCCCGGGGCTGGTGACGTGATGACGTCATGCCGCCGGGACGCTCCTCCGGCTGCTCCTGGACCCGCACAGTGTTATTAATCTGTGTGCACCAAGGAGAGGCAGCGGTGCAGTGAGCGGAGTTCATCGCGTCGCTGCCTAATTCACCAGTACAGGTGATACTAATAGTAGCGCTGACAGACCGCGGCGGCCTCTCAATAATACCAGGCCACGGCGGCCGTCAGCGCTACTATTAGTAGACCTGGGCATCGTACGTCACGGGCCGCATCCGACGAGCTGGAGGGCCGTACATTGCCCAGGTCTGATCTAGATGAATACATATTGTATCTATAGAACATAGGCTATTCTAGTTTATAGTAATTGTGGTTTGATTTTGTTTAGTAACATCCCTTTTAACCTTAAGCAAAGGTTTTTGTCTATCTCCAGCATTGTGTTTTTTTCCCTCACACCTGTACAATTCATTATTATGTAATAGTTAGAAGGTAAGTGAATGCCTCAGGATATATTCCAGTGTAGTAACTTTTCTTCTCTCTTACAGGCAATGGCCCGAGATGAGCAAAATTACTACCAGGACACCCCAAAACAAATAATGCGTAAAATAAAACTGTAAAAGAATCATAATCCAGCTTAATATCAGGATCTGCTGTCATCAAGGACAAAACAATAAGACGGGCCAAGATAATGTCTAGAAACTGAAAACAGGAGAATGTATCCCTGTCACTTTTAGAAGACCCGGCTCTGTTTTAACATTAAGAGTAACAGTGAAGACTTGAAAAGTTTGTTAGGACTGAGAAACAGAGCCTTGAAGTGGACACAAGACACAATCGGGTGTTATCTTACAATAAATATATTTTATACGTTTATGTAACATTAAAAACCACAAACCAAAAGAATTTATTTGTTCTACATTAAAAGTAAAAAATCTTAAAATAAATTAATCAAGCGGTAGAATTCTTCTAAAAGATCACAGGGTCTGGTAGGGACCTGCCCCACTTTTGTGCCCTCCAACATCTACCTTTACACATATGGCATCTGCTAACCAAGATCTTCTCCACAGGAAAGATGAAGATTCTCACATTGGCCTTTTAGTGAAGTAATGTCCATTAGGCACTTTTTGCTCTTGACAGAGGTGTCTTACAGTGATTGATTTGGTCAGGAGTTGTGTTTTCGTCTGATTGCTTTATTGTGTGCAACCTTTCTTCTAGCATTGACCTCACAGTCTGTAAAGAGGTGCTGCTTCCATACCCATCATAAACAGCACTAGTTCCCAGCAGTGTCACTTCTCTTAGTCCTTGAATTCTGTGCAATGATAGCTCTGTGGAAACGTCCGAGATGGCAAGAGCAGACTTGCAGTCCTAAAGAGAGAAAAAAAAAAAAATTAAAAATGTACCTTGCCCAATTTTACTTCATGAGCATGCCCTGTAAAAATTAAGATGGGGTTTCACAAGCTCTTTAATAATTTTTTTTTTTTTGTCTATTGAGAGTAGGCCTTCAGTATATAATTAGAGAGGGTATGACTACCAGGACCTCCACTATGCAGCTGAATAAGGCCTCATTCACACAGCTTATAGCCGACGTAATTGCAGGGCCGGATTTCGCCCCGCAATTAAGGCGGCAGCTCGCCGGCCCCATAGACATTCATTATTTACGGCGCGTACGCGCCGTGAATAATGTGCATGTCACTTTCTTCCCTCGCGGCGGATTCGCCGAGCGGAGGGAAGAGACGGAATGCACAGTTCTCTATGAGAACTGTGGATTACCGTAATGACAGGGACGGATTGGAGCCGTACTGCAGCGCAAATCCGGCGCGCAGTACGGCTCCAATCAGCGCCCAAATAAGCCGTGTGAACTCGGGCTAAGAGTGAATGTGACCAAGATGAAGTACCAGGCACAGCCAAAACTTAAGTGGATACAACCTTCCTCTACCCTCACTACCCCTTCACTCAGCTAATTCATTCCTCGCATATTATTGGCTTTTAAATGATGGCTTATTCAAAGTAATTTAAAGCAATTTTTTCACCTGTATGTGCATAATGCTGTTCTGTTGCGCATGTGTTTTTACGATGCAATGATTAGTTCTGCGGTTTTTATAGGTGAAATATGTAACAAAATTTAATTTACTTGTAAAAACTCTGTATATATATGTATGCAAAAAATTCACGGTACTCCAAAGAAAGTCAGTTAATGGTGGTTTATTCCTCCATGCCAATAAAACGTTTCAACCCCCTCACAGAGTCTTTGTCAAGCTTGTTGACATGGAGGCATAAACCACCATTAATGGATTTTCTTTGGAGTACCGTGGATTTTTTTGTTTGCTTTGTATTCTGTAAGCCCTTTTGGTTGGGGCTGTTGCTGCTGGTACCACTCGCTTATTTTTTTTCTATCAGAGTGCTGCTTTTTCCTGTGGATTATCTATCTCAAAACCACAGTAAGGGCTTGTCCCCACTGCATGGGTTTTGACCTGGTTTTTCAGACTGTTTTCGGTTTTGAAACCGGTCTGTAAACCAGATGACAACTTTTAAAATGGACTGCTATTGAAAACCCGCGCAGCGCTCTCTACTGCACAGGTTTTCCGCCAGCCGGTTTATCAGACTGCCCGCGGTCTGAAAGACCTTCAACGGTTTTCGGGCGGAATATGAACATGTTAATGGGAAGGGGGAAGGGGGGAGGGCTTTACCGCGGAGAAAAGCCGCCCCCCGGCCTGAAACCGGTGCAAATACAGATCGGGTTTTCCGACCGTTATTTGCACTGTGCCGTGTGAACGGCCCCTAAAACTGCATGTGTGTTTTTCAATGGAAAAGAATTACAATGTATGAATACAGTCTAAAAAGGGAGAAGCCACAGTTTAGAGGCCTTTGCCTGAATCCAAGACAGTTTGTTGGTGTCTGGTCCAGTCACTCTTAGAATTGTTCATTAAGCCTGTGTGTGTGAATCACCCAATAAATTTAGGGGATCAGTTTGAATTGGGATTTAGTGTGCTTCAGACGGTGCGTTTTTTGTGCAGAAATGTATAGCATTAATTGCTGTGCCTTTCTGCACAAAAAGCGCGTCAAACGCACCATGTGAAAGCCCCCTTAAACAGTCAGAATTCTCTTCACATCTGGACATCATGAGACCAGGACAACACCTTACAGTTGATCATTGGTACATTGTGAGGCTTCAAGCAGGATGCTCTCTGATGGAAGTGGCCACTGCGCCTAGAATATCAGTGTCATCAGCAGGTTGCAACAGAGGTACATCAGCGTGGACTGCGTGCTAGACAACCCAGCTGATGCACAGCGCTCTCCTTGATGTCTCCAGCCTCGTTAACAGGCATTATTTCTGCTCAGAGTGAATTGACTTTCATCACCACTGTGATGCTCTCTGGCACACACTAGCCGATGAAGGCTGTGCCTGGGGTGTGGTCAGGTCATCTAGCATGCAGACAACACTGATGTAAATAGTTATGAATGGTGTGATGTGACACTTGGCCTTTCTGCCCCTCCCTTCCTCATAGACTTTAATGAGCAGGTGTAGCATAAGCTGTCAGGGAAGAGGGAACCTCACCTCCACTGCAAGACAGATTCTGGTTGTGACTGGTGAATAAGTGGACAGATTGAGAAGGAAGTATTTTCTTTATATTTTGCTTTTAAGTTAGTTGGATTTTTTTTTCTATACCTTATAAAGTACACTGCGGCTAATTCTTCCATTTATTGAGTTATGATGTTTGAGCCACATAAATGCATAGAGCAGCTCAATCTCCACAGACAACTAATAGTAATAGTTTTGATCATACTAAAAAGATCAGGAGCCTTAACTTTGACACAAGTCTAGTATAATTTCTGATCTGGGCATAGTGTGTAAAAATCCTCTACCATCCAGAGCCCTCTATAGTAGGGTCATAGCATCAGTTATACACATGCCTGAGATAACCATGTGCAATACGAAGTAGGTTTTAAATCATGCTGCTTCTGTGGTCAGTGGAGACAGGTTTTCTGGCTTAATAGCTTCACTTTTGGGCAACCTTATGGATTGTGTTTGACAGGTGCCCTGGAATCACCTCTACCGATTTGGTAGAGGAAGGAAAATGGTTTAGGGCTTAAATTTCACGTTTGTGCAAATACCCTTATTTCTAGTGAAGGGTAATGTCGCAACATACAAAAACATTTTGGACAATTATGTGCCTCCAACTCTGTAGGACCAGTTTGGAAAAAGTCCTTTCCTGTTCCAGCATGTCTGTGCTCCTGTATACAAAGAGGAGTCCAAGAAGACATGGTTTAATAAGGAGGAGCTGAAGGGTCGTAGCATAAACCCCACTGCATGCCTACTTCAAGTCTGACTTTTTTCATCGAATATCAGTGTCTGCTCTTATAAATGTTCTCCTGGGTATGTTTCAACAGACACAAATTTTATGGATAGCATTTTCTAATCTGTTAAAGCTGTTTTAAACGAAAAGGGGGCCAACCCATATTTAAACCAAAATTTTTTGGGAAAAAAAAATCCAGAATCTCATACAAAAGTTAAGGGGGACATTATGAATTCGATATTTTTACTTCGCACCGACCCCCAATTTTTGGCGCATTTTTCATAGCTTATTTCCCAAACTTTTTTAAATTTGGGATAGAATTAAAAGTGCCAAACTTTCCACTAAGGGCTATTTTAAAGCGGCAAAAATCTTCATAAACACACCTTCTAACATCAGAACGGGTTTCGGGACCAATAAAAAAAAGTACGCATTCGAACCATATAGTTTTTCCCCTTAATTTTTCAATCCAGATTCTAGAGGTAGAAACGACAGATTTTTGGCGCATTTCACCTATGCCCATCAAATTTTGGCGCTTTTAAACTCCATGTAATGCGCCAAAAATCCAAACTGTCAATCTAACTCTTCCTACTATTTAGAACTTAGTCCGCGGGAAGTTTAAAAAAAATACACAGTAAATTTATACATGCGCCCTAAATACCAAATCCCTTTTAGATTCCATTTTATTTCTTAATTTGATTACATCCAGCAACATAGGGTCCCCGGTGATGTAGGAATTCATTCTTTTCCCCTTCTAGCCGTACCTGTTTATTTGCCAGCACAATTAGGGGCAGTCGTGGTGCCTCTTCCAGAAGTCTATGTAATTCATGTCTTGCTAGCTGCAATCGGATGTCATCAGTAGAGTCCACAACAAAGACCATTATGTGCGCTTTCTTCAAATACTGGTTCCAGTACGTCCGAAGGTTCTGGCTGCCTCCCACTAAATAAAAGAACAATGTAACTGTATATTCAAAGACTTTTATAAAAAAAAATTAAGCCATAAAAATATACAACATACAGTTGTGTTCAAAATAATAGCAGTCCAATATGACCAGATTAATCGTGGTTTTTGCTATACATTATATTACCATATGTCAATCAATTTACCAGTTGGTGCTGTAGATTCTTAGAAAACCAATAGACTCAGCCTTCATGGTCTGCACGTTTTTGAGTCTCTGTATTTAAGTAATTATTTGGAAGGGGATGTGTTCAGAATAATAGCAGTGTGGAGTTCAATTAGTGAGGTCAATCAAACATTTATAAAGAAGTGCAGACAATGATCGGCTGTTCAGATAAAATGATCTCCAATGCTTTACAATGGAAATCATACTCACATCTTGTCTTTAATTTGGCAGATATGCTAATAATTCAACTGATCTGTGATGACCAGTCAGGTTTTCTCTGTATTCATGAACCCAGCCATAAACTACAAGCAAGCACAGACTTTGAAAAACTACCTATTCGTATAAGGCTATGTCTACACTGCATCGGACAAAAAACGGCCGTTTTTTCTCTGATGCAGGACCACAGTTTTTGTCACACTTTGTACAAAAATCGCGGTCGCTTCTCGTTTTCCTGACGTCCCCCATACAATTGTAAAGAAAACGAGAAGCAGCGGCGTACTATACAACATGTTGTATAATACGGCGCTGCCAAAAGTCGAGCAGAGAAAAGACGAGCTGTGTAGACAGCAGCTAGTCTTTCCTATTGCCGTCTATGGGGCCGCACTAACGATCGTATCTGCGGCGCTTTTTTTTAAAAAAAAAAGAAAAGCACCGAAGATACGAGCGTAATACTGTGCAGTGTAGACACAGCCTAATTGGGGTTTCACAAGATCTAATGCAGCAGAAAATGTCTGCATGTTTTTCCTGTGCCAACCTCAGTTAGACGTGACAATAACTTCCCACGGTTCAGCTGAGAAGGAGAGCTTTAGTGGCAGGTGCCCAGCTTTCCCTTTGTCAGGCACTGGCAGAATAAAGAACTACTGGTGCTGATCCATCTGACACATCCTGGTAATATAATAAAGTGGTCCTCCACTGATCTGTCAGCAATCCAATATAACTAGGAAACTCACCTTCTAACAATTCAATCCTCAGTCCCTGGCTAAGAATCTGAGCCGTATTAAAGCCATGGGTCGGGGCCGAGCTGGACCTGGTGCTGTTGGTGCTTATAGCATGGATTATACTGCTTTTACCTGCTCCATCCAATCCCAGCACTAACACCTGCCGGTCCAAATAGTTGTCCTGAGGATACACAAAAGAAACAAGGAAATGTAGAGTGGCCCGGTGAATACCCGAGATCTCGCATACTGGACAAGAAAATCTGAAAGGGCTTGTGCAGGCTTAGAAAAAGTTTGCTTTATTTTAGAAACAGTGCCACACCTTCACAGGTTACATGAAGTATTGCAGCCTAGATTTTCACTTCATTGGAGCCCAACTGCAATAGTAGGCACTACCCATTAACAGACCGAGGCTTCATGTCTGAACCACTCTACAGGGTCTCTCCAAATAGGCTGATACACAGATAGTTCCAAAAAATCTGTAGATACACCAGGAAAGCTAGCAAAGAAGGTATAACATTCTATCAATAAATTTGTATTATTTCATGGGCAAAAAATATGTTTAAAAATACCACAGAATTGTTCAGGAGGGAATAATAGGGATCAGAATAGAGGGGACAAATAGAATAATAGTAAGTTATAAGCCAGCACCCAAAGAACAACACACGATAACAAAAACATCAACTGTGGCCTCTTTATAGTTAAGATTCCCTGCTACACCAAGCTGTATCCCATAATAAGGTGTGGAGGTGTATGGGTGCCATGACCCCTTCCAACAGCTAAAGAGGGGCTACCAGGAACCGGATACTGATGGCTAATCCATGTTAGGAGTCCAGAAAACCCCTTTAACTTTCATAGGTTATGACTAAACAAAAGGAGTTCTTATAAGCCCCAATTTGTGGCACATATTTGGTAAAAACCAGACACTTTTTGGTGCACAATGGGACACTTTTATAAAGTGCTGTGAAGACACACCTGAGCAAGCAAGGCCAAAAATCAGTGCTGGTCAGAGCCCCTGACAATGAGAGGTGTGCAGAGGAAACAGAAAGGAGAGAGCTGATCCAATATGGTGCATATTTTTCAATTATAGTGTGGGAAAAAAGTATTTAGTCGGCCACCAATTGTGCAAGTTCTCCCACTTAAAAAGATGAGAGACCTATAATTGACATCATAGGAAGACCTCAACTATGAGAGACAAAATGAGAAAACAAATCCTGAAAATCACATTGTCTGATTTGGAAAGAATTTATTTTCAAATTATGGTTGAAAGTAAGTATTTGGTCACCTACAAACAAGCAAGATTTCTGGCTCTCACAGACCTGTAACTTCTGTAAGAGGCTCCTCTGTCCTCCACTCATTACCTGTTGTAGTGGCACCTGTTTGAACTTTTTATCAGTATAAAAGACACCTGTCCACAACCTCAGTCACACTCCAAACTCCACTATGGGGAAGACCAAAGAGCTGTCAAAGGACAACAGCTTCCTGAGCACACTAGAACCTGCAGCTTCTTCATTGCTGTAGAGCGCCTTGTGGAGCCCCAAAGCTCCAGGTGGCTCCCAAGCCACAGCCAGGTAACATTGCCTTAACGTATGCTTTCCTGGCTGCATTGTACCAAGTACGAGAGTTAGGGCTTGTCCCCACTGCAAGGGTTTGTGGTCAGTTTTTCAGACTGTTTGCAGTTTTAGAAACAGTCTGAAAACCTGCAGGCAATGCTCCCCCATAGACTTCAATAGCAAAACCATTTAGCAGTCCCCACTAAACTGTTTTTCCGCCGGGCGGTTCTTCACATCGCCAGCAATCCGAAAAACAGAGAACATGTTCATTTTTCCTCCCGGTTTCCAGACTGAAAATTAACATTAGAGTCAATGTAAACCACTCAGAAAGTGAGCACGGTTTGGGGGCAGTTTTCCAGTTTCTTTCCCAAAAAAAAAAAAAAAAAAAGGGAAGAATGTTCCCACCTATAGTGATTGTGTTTTTGCAGGTCCTTTTGCACTTTTTTAACACAGGAAGGTCCTGCAAAGCACTTCAGTGTGAACGAGAGTCTATAAATCCCCCATTTTAAGCCTAAACCAAATTTTGATGCTGTTAACTGCAACATTGCTTACAGTGAAAAAGCTGGCCTTTGTGCATCATTGTTAAATTGTGGAGATAAAAAAAATCACGTGGTTTCTTGCACCAATCAGGAATACTTTTGCACTTAGTACACTATTCAGCTTGAAAAACCAGGACAAAAACAGTGACAAACAGTCCAAAAACCGCTTGAAATGGACGGTTCCGCTGAGGTCAAAACAGAGCTGATTTTGTCCTTTGCCGTGTAAACGCACCCTAAACATTTTGACACAGAACTCAAAATTCCCTCCATAGACCTAGGGTATGTTCACACAGCTTAATTACGGGGCGTACAGTACGCTCCGCAATTAAGCCGGGTCTTCTGGAGTTGCGCTGATCGGCACGTACTTCCGTGGCACGGGGGGGGCCGGCAACCCACCGGCCCCATAGACATGAATAAATGACATGTTAATTATCTCCCCACGCATACAATACGATCATATTGTACACCCGGGAGAGGAGGCGTAATCCATAGTTCTCTATGAGAGCTATGGGTTACCGTAATGATTGGGGCGCATTTCACTCGTATTAGAGCACAGTACGTGGCGAAAATGCGCCCCAAAATAAGCCGTGTGAACATAGCCTTAGGTTTAACCTAACATGCTGGCTACCTGCAGTCACTACTAGAGGGAGCTCACTGCATACTATGATATCATGGAGTGAGAACATGATGTACAGCGTTCTGCACATGGTCTATTGTATCTTATTATAAAGAGAGGATTCTATGCTCAGTATCAGAAGACAATGCTCCAACTCCTAGCAGGACGGTCTCAGTGTATTTTACTAAAGGCACATGGGTTTTTTATGTGCTACATCTGCAGAGGCCAGTGGTATAGAGGAATAATTGTGACCATAAACACTAAGGCACCCCCCTCTCCTGCAGCTTGTCTGGGCAAGGAGTTGGGGTTGCTCCCAGGTGTTTTTATAAGCCCTGTCTTACTTTCACAACACTTTACCTTTCACCTTCTTCTGTAGGGTTTAAGAGGGAACATCTATCTTGAGGTTAGGGTTATAGTACATTGGTAAAAAGTTCACATATTCACACCAAGATATGGAAAAGTATTGCGGTAGGAAGCAGGGGGTTTATACTGGTGAATAAAGGCATTTTCACACTATAATTCTGCTCTATTTGCTAGGTTATCTGTTTCAAATTCCATGAAAAATGTAATTTCGGTGGAGCGGAGACATGAATACTCAGGGGTGCAGGTTGTAGTCCTTTTTCTGTCCAGATTAGTGCTACTTGCCAATTCCATGCACTTTATGGGGCAGACACAAAAGCTTCGTAGCACACATCCATCATATATAGTGCACACAAACCAGAAGAGGAGCAAACGTAGGCCAAATAAGCTTGTAGGTTTCTATGGCTCCGCTGCATACGTTGGGACACAGTTGTTTTTCAACCATTATTTCGACGGATCGGGAAGCCATAATATTGAGGAAACTGTGCTATAGGAACTGGTATCTGCCACTTACAGGCAAAAGGATAACATCACTATAATGTGGTTGCTTGTTCTTACTTGATGTTTCAATGAGGACGACTGCACCCCTGGTCACATCACCAGATTTATGTTGGAATATGTACTTAAACACATTTCGTTCTGTCATGCACCATGCAGACGAAGAATCACGAGTTCTATAGAAAATCCAGCAATCCATGCAAAGCATATGAATATTTCGATTGCACACCATTCGTATAGGTCACAAATGCTCTTGCTGTTAAACTTGGATAATCCCATGGGGAATTATATTTTTTTACCTTTTTATCTCAAGCCCACAGAGTAACAGTTGCTGTTGCAGGCTGCTGGGCCTCTAGATCGTGTCCTGGTCTAGGTATGTCATGTTCCTTTGCCCAATCAACCATCCCATCAAGAGATTGCAGGGGTCTGTGTGGTTGACAAGGCAGTCAAGGGTCTAATGAAGACCTTTATAGCCGCTATGTTATATGGCAGGGTGTAATAGGAGAACCATATTTGTACACCATCCTGGAATATTTGTATATATTGCAGAACAATGTACAGGCGACTGTGTCCACTAATGGTCAAGTACATATAAAAAAAAAAAAAACAAATAAAAAAAGTTTAAAAATATATATCAACTGAATATACAAAAATATATTTAATAAATTTTAATGTTATTTAATTTTATATATTATTATTTTTAAATATATATTAAGAGTTCAATATGCCCCCCTTTTTGCCTTTGTTCAACATTACAATAAATGATAGAGGTTCTATCCAGGTAGAAGTCCCAATTTATAAAATGTAAACATTAATTTATTTACCATACAGTGAAAACACTGCAGCCAATAAGATATTTAAAAATTTCCAGATTGTGCTTTACCCAAACACATCCCACAAAAAATAAGATTATTTTTGTTTTCTTTTTTCATGTTAGACTCCCACATCAAATTTTTTGGGGATTCCCAGTGCATTATACGGTACAGTCAATGGCACCATTGAAAAGTGCATCTTGCCCAGTTAAAAACAAGCCCTCAGACCTGTCTGGTTCTGGATGGAAACAGGAAAAACAATAAAAAAAAAAAAAAAAAAGGTATAGAGGGAACTAATAAAAAAAATGTGTTGGAAATTATTATTTTTTTTTTTGGGCTGTGGCAGGAGAAGGTTATACAATCTGGATTATGTGTCTAATTAAATGTATGTCTGCTGGACAACTATATTACTAAATCTGGGTAGCTTCTGTGGGACGCCCTTTTCAGGGAGGTTTCTATTCAGATGGTGACGGCAACACGCGATCCCACACAGTATTGCGGATCATACATTATGGCATTTGCAAACAGATAAGGGATTAGTTGTATTTTTAGAATATTTTATTAAATTATTCTCAGTGATGTCTATTATATTTTTATGGCCTGGGTTTCACATTGGACACATATGTACTGTGCAGAGGAGGTGAATGCACACAGGGCAGATTTGCTGTGGGTTTTACTGTAGATCTATATTGACTTCGATGGGAGAAGGAAAGTTCTGCAGAAAAGATCTATCCACAGAGTTTAGGGTGGATTTTACCGTCTCCCTTTGAAGCCAATATAGAAAAATATATGGTAAAATCCTAAACAAACCCATAGCAAAATCTATCCCACGTGCATTCAGCCTAAGGCTATACTCACACATTGTGTAATTCTCTGCAAAAATCCAAAACAATACCTCTGATTTCTGCAGAGGATTTTTACTTAAAGGCATATTCTCATCAAAATGATTCGCTTTTAAGCATGCAAGGAAAGGTAAATGGAGACTATTACCAAATACATTGCTGTTTTGAATTTGCTTTGTTCAGGAGATAAAGAAGATTTTATCTCCTCTTTAGTGTACTATCAAGTTTCTTATTGTTAACCCGACCAAACCTGCTGCCATTAATACATTGGGAACAGTCATAACCTGACCACGTCTTTATCTATTAGATAATGCGTGAATTTTACCTAACTGATTGGACAAGCTCGTCTCACTCTCTAGAGCTTGGTAGCATTGGGTTAGACTACATGTTTTTTGGGGTTGTCTCACTAAGAATAGTTGGCATATGGCAATAGGATATCGTCAACTGTGTCCTGAGGGGTACGGGTCTTGAGAATGGATACGTCCAGACTAACTCTCCATTGAGAACAGAGGCTTCAGGGCTTGATCTCAAGATAGATTGAAGGTCCTATGTACCGTTCTCACACTTACCTTTGCATAGCCAAGGGGAAATAGGCACCATTCAATGTCTAGAGTGAGACAACCCCTTTAATAACCTCCAGGAACAGCTAGGAATCACTGCTATAGACCCACCCACAACCTAAACATGAAGTGTGAATCTGAAGCCGGCTGTGGCTCTGGGAAACTGCATAGGTTTAACAAAGGTGTAATTCACCTCTTATTTAGATGTGGGTCACCCCGTTACATTGGGCTAATCTGCGTCACTCCCGTCAGAGCTGAATCCAGCGAGATCCGCTCATAAAAAAGACAATTTTTATTTTATACTGCTATCACATGTATAATGTCATCGTCTGGGGAAAAATATGAGCTGCTGTGGTGTGTGTTGAACTACAGAAGAGACCGGCAGAGATGCTTTTCAGAAGGTATTTTTTTTGTTTATGCCAATGTCGGATCTTCATCAAATTCCTGGTTAAAATCTGTGGTGTGAACACAGCCTTAGCGGTCGGAGCCGAGGAGCAGGTAGCTCCCTGGTCAGGGTCGCTTCCTTGCAGCGCTGACATCTGCAGGGATCTATGGACTCTTATCAGGAATTCTTTCTGAGCGGGACTTCTGAATCTGTGAACCTGGACTGTGACAGCAATCCTTCTGTACAGCGCTGCGGTATAGGTCAGTGCTATAGCAGTTGCAGATTGCTTCATCAGCTGCTGCTATCACAGCAATGAGACACTGCACAGGGCAGGACTCGGGGGGGATAGGGCGCTGTGCACCCTTTGCCAGCAGGAGGGGTCACGTGAGGACACATCCCCGGCAGGGAATTCCTGGGCTCTCCGACCCCACACGCCTCCCCCTCACACGCCTGCACCGGGGGCTGCAGCCAATCCGTGCTCAACACCCACAACACCCCACAGCCGCGCCGTCTCACTGATCATCAGCTGCCGGTGCTCAAAGCTCATAGAACCGTCCACGCCGCCCACTTCTCCTGCCGGGCACGTTCTACCGGGCTCAACGCGATGAACACAGACAACGAGACCCTGCGCCGCCACTGCCGCCCCGATCACCATTGACAGGTTCCGCCAGTGTGACGAGACGGCACAATCTACGGACAAGGCTTAGCGCCCTGCAAGCGGGATCATGAAGCCCGTGACGTCACCGCCGCTTGCCACGCCCTGACTGCGATTTACATAACGTTAAAGGGATAGCGCCTCAAGCACTAGCGGAGGCTCCCTTCCCTGTGCGCATGCGTGATAGGCTAGCCTCGGTCTGTGTACTTCAGGGAAGTCCACCCTCAAACTGCGGCCCCCCAGCTGTTGGGAAACTACAACTCCCATCATTCCCTCTGTTATAGCTTATATAAATGCATGATGGGAGTTGTTTCACCTAACAGCTGTGAGGGCCGCATGTTTCACGGATGCCTCGTTAATCTGGGTTTGGCGTGTTCGCTGCTTATTCTTAGTGAATAGAAAAATATAACGTTTTTAAAAGACATTTATAAAAATTTCCGGGGCTCAGTTCACACTTGTGTCAGCATAGATTTTCTCCCACGTTGTCATAGAAGCAGAAACATACACACTATTCACAACAAGTTTGAGATATTTGGCTTTTGGTTGAATTTTCAGAATGAACATAAAATTTCTTGATTTTTTTTTTTTTTTTTTTTTAAATGACACTATCTTAAAATTTAGGAAGTTTACATGTCCAACTATCAGTGTTTACAGTTTGTTTTTTATTTTTTTAACTTTTTATGCAACAAACATGATGATCTTAACAAGGAGTTAAATGGCAAAATTTCACAACAGGTGTTTCTTCCCTGATTCGCCCAATAAATTTAGGAAGGATTAATTGAATTGGGATTTAAACAGTCCTCCTCATCATGCTGTTCACATTTTGATATCATGAGACCAAGACAACATCTTACAACTGATCAACAAGACCTCGCCATTGCGAGGCTTCAGGATGCTTTCAGATGGAAGTGGCCACTGAGCTTAGAGTATCACAAAGTGTCATCATCAGGTTGGACCAGAGATGCAGAGAGACTGGAAGAATCAGAGAAATGCAAAGAAAAGAAGCGGAAGTCCCTTTGGCTACATCACTACACGATGAGCGCTCATTGGTAAACAATGCCCTGCAGAACCAGGTGATGAATGGCACACACTCCAGCACGTTTAAGGGAGGTGAGAGTAAGATGACGTGAAGATATCAGCTGTACCTTCTTTGAGGCTGAGTATTTTTGTTGGTATAGCTTTTGATACTAGACTCCCTTCTTCACAGGTACATGGTGTTATTCATGAAACTGAAATTTCTCAGACATTTTTATGCACAGAAAGACATGGACCTTCAAAGGAACTTGAAGAATCTTTAAAAATAAACAAATGAATATATGCAGAGATAGTCATTTACAACAGGTCAAGAAATCAACCAATCTGGAAAAACTTTGTGAGGCATGACGGTGGGGTCAGTAGTAATATATATCCTCTTATCTCTTTTACTTTAAGGTCTGTTTATTTGTGCCCCTTACACAGTTCTTATGTAGTGTGACATTTGAACCAGCATGAATATTTTATAAGTTTAACATTTTTGCTATAGCTTACATTCCCTGCCTTCCTCTCCCTCTGTGTCTTTAAACATGTCACATTTAAACCACACCGCTCAAATCTTCTATAGATGGTCTTCTCTGGAGAAGTTTGGCAGCACTGCGGGGAATCAGTTCTGCTCGTTATTAATGGTGAATCATGTCGGGAGTTCATACGAAGGACTAAGTCCTCTGCCTTGTATTCCCAACATAGAGGACCTGTGGCTTGGACATTGCACACAAACATTATGATCGTATACACCAATTGGCAAGACCTGCAGGAAAATGTCCACCTAATTACTGGTACACTTGGTACCCCGGTTACACTCGTCAGCAGTTGGGGATGTCGAATGTACTGGTCTCTGCACTGTTCTGCAGGCAGGTTGGCGGACACCATTTTCTGTTGGGGCCTTCAGAGCGCATGCCCACCGCGCACAAATTAATGCGCCGCCAGGTTTGGTGGTTGCCGAAAGGGAGCTGGAGAGGGGGGGACTGGCGATATGTCTTTTGAGTCTGTTGTCCCCTGTTGCCGGTGGAAGTTCTTGGCAATCGTCGTAATATCTCCAGTTGTGGGTTGTAGGTGAACTTGGGGCACTAGGGACTTCACATTCTGGGGTCTACTTTGACTTCCGGCCGTGAGCAGACTGGTACTCTGTTCATGGCGGCCGCCTTTTGCTGATTTGATTGTCTTCCACCGATAGGTATTGTAGTGCCCCCTTTAGATGGTTTGTATCCCAATCGGAGAGACGACCGAAGGAAATTTCATCCTTAGATCTTAGAAGGTGCTTGTCAAGGGCCTGTATTGTCGCGAGCTAATAACAATTTATCGTATAGCATGGCTGTATTTTTAAAGGATTGATTTGTGTTGTAGGGTTGATGCGTGTAGACGGGGGGTGGTGGTCTTTGAATGTGTATTGTTGGTGTCCCTGAAAGTGGATTTTGCTCTCTGAATAGGTAAGTTTAAGGTTGATGGTGGGGTGGAAGTTATTGAAGTTGTTATGGAATTGAAGTAGGGCCTCCTCACCTGCAGTCCAGATAACAAAGATAACATAGGATTTTAAAAAAGGGTTTGGTTTTTAAAGAAAACCTGTCACATAGGTTGTGCCCCTCTTTGCTGAGGACAGCACAAGCTAGTGTCAGACCTGCTGTTTCCAGCGCTGTGTCCCTTATTCTATAAGGTGCAGTAGTTTTAGAGTATTTAATACTCAAATCTGCAGTTTTCTCACATAGACTTTTCTGCCCTAAGGATGTGTTAGGATAAAATAGGAAAGAAAAGCATCACACATGGTTGCAGTCGTTCTTGCTTTTAATGGGTACAGCCAGGTTTTTAGATACAAGTATCCATTTGTACAAGTGCGGGAAAAGTTTTCATCCTTAATCGATCTAATTCAGTTCGGAGCACAGTGATCTCTTGAGCTTGAGCCTTCACAAGATCAACCAGTTTCCTGCGCTGAACGATGTCCTTGTACTTGTCCCTGGAATTCTTCTGGGAAGCCTGTTCGACTCCTAACGTAAGCAGACAAAGGTTAAGAACATCAGCGAAACCAGATGGAGACAGCTTTTGGAAAGTACTGGTTCTCTGTGCAGAGATCCAGCAGGTGTAGGGCTCTCCCAAGCAATGCTCCATAGTAAAATGTGTGCACATTAACCCTCCTCTAAAAGGAAGAACACTGTCTCTCTAGTGCCACCTATTGAAGGCTACCTTGTAAGTGTCTTTTGGACTAAAAACTAAAAACCTAAAAAAAACCTGAATTGTGTTCAAAAGGGAAGATGTTAACTGCAGCTTTCCTAGTTCCAGCGATTTGGGTATCACCTGGAATCCCTATGGTGTTTTGGGGTAAAAGCTTGGCTGACAGGTCTCGCCCCATAGACAGACAATGGAGAGGTCTGTTAGTTAAGTGGAGGGAGCGGGGAAGGCAGCACATTGGACTCATCTGCGGTGGCTTCTCCTTGTCCCTAGCTCAGCTTTACTGGGTGTTTTACCCTGAAATGTTGTAGAACTCACAGCAGTGGAACTGGGAAGCCTGCAGCATGATGGAAGCCATTCAGGCAGCATGAAGCAACTGAGAGGTTCCCTTTAAAGAGAACCTGTCACATAGATTTTTTGCACCCCCTTGCTGAGGACAGCACAAAACTAGTGTAATGACATGCTGTTGCTGCGCTGATAGTCCCTTATTCATGTAGGCATGCAGGAGTTTTAGAGAATTTAATGCTCAACTCTGCAGTTTTCAGCCTGAAAAGAGTCCATTTAATTCATACCTGAGGCCAACCAACCGGCCCACCTCACCAACTGATTAATTATTACTCTTGATTTAGGTAGAAACATATGGAATAACTGTCTGGTGGGTGGGGTGGGGTAGCCTTGGGTTGGCGGGGGTTAAACACCTTCCTCATGAATAAGCTGGGACTCTTTCTTGCTGAAAACTGACAAGATCTTGAGCATTAAATACTGAAAACTCAGCCATCTTACAGAATAAGGGACACAGCGCTGGAAACAGCAGGTCTGACACTACCTTGTGCTGTCCTCAGCAAGTGGGAAATAAACTATGTGACCGGTTCTCTTTAAGGCTTTTTTAATACACAAGACAATGCTTTTCTGTACACCTACCTATAGGTGGCAACAGAGAGAGAGACACTTTTCTTTCTTCTGGTGGAGAGCTAATTTGTATACTTATCCCATAGAGCAATACTTATAAGAGTTCCTACACCATCTGGGTCTCCGCAAGGAGAACCAGCTGCTTACAGAAGTCAGTTTGTTATAAATGTATTTAATCGCTTCTTTAGTATCGCTCTTGTTTTTTGGGACAGCTATAACCAATTTAGAAGTTTTCTCCACAAAAGTAGTGAAAGATCCTTCATGTAAAAGCCTTTTTTCTTTATTTATAAAATGAAATTCAAATAGAGAGAAAATCTGTATCTGGCCCGGTCCGCATGACGGCGTTTCGGCACTCTTTACTTGAGTCCTTGTTCAATAATTTAGCCATTATTACAGCTCCCACAATGATTGGTGTTTTTAGTGATACATTGCTTGCTTAGCATTAATAGTACAATAAATATATTGGCATCACAAAAAACATAATTCCATACAGTTCAACCTATTGAGTACACTACCCCATAACGGGAATACGGAGCTATGTCAATACTCACAGTTTTTTGGCTGTTTTTCTTAATTGGGTTGTTCACTACTGGGAGGAGTGCATTTTTATGATTAAGATCTTGCAAAAGAACAAGTCACTCTGCAATATGTGTCCCCATTAACTGTGTCCTCCTATTCTGTGATATCACATTGGTATGAGACCCTTGCATTTCCAGCTCACTCAGGTCGCTATAGCTACAGACCTGTTTTATCTCTCCTGTAGGACTGCCAGTACTGGTTGCTTTAGCTACAGACCTGGCGTCTACTCGCAGCTAGTGGAAGCCCTGGTAAACACGCCCATGAAATTCAAAGTGAAACATAGGAAAAACAGAATTGAGGTAAGATGAATCATTGTCTGTAGTGAGAGGACAAACACTCTAACTCTCTTACAACAGAATGGCGAATTAGTCGCGCACAGGCACAACGACATACTCACCTTACACGTTCTGCACAGAGATCCCTCTTCTGGGGCCTTGTTCCTGAAAATGGTGCAGATCTAAGTGATGGTATCCACACCTATTGTACTTTGATGACCAGAGGCGTAATTTCAAGCTCTTGGGCCCTAGTGCAAAAAGTGAAATTTACCATGTGCCATTTACAATACTGGTGTCCTCCTATGTGGCAGGAGGGCTTTTGGGCTCCCTCAGGCTGCAGGGCCCGGTAGCGACTGCTACTGCTGCACCCTCTATAGCTACACCCCTGTTGATGACATATTCTATCAATATGCCATCAAAGTGCACGGTGAGAACCATAAAGGATCAGCCAATTGCTATTTATGTAATTCCTGAAAATGATCTTTAAAATCACGCCACTGCCCTAGACCACCAGGACACAGATTTTTGGTTAATTGCATTATTATGTGTGTGTTAATGTATTCTGATGACTAAAAACGTACAGTTAATATGTTCAATTAACACTATGCAACTTACCAACCACATCATAAATATGCTTTCTTTCAGAGAAGGCGATCAGCGTGCCCTGTACGTCCTTGTCTAGCTGTGTATTTGTCTCCTTTTTTCTACTGATATGTTTTTCCAAGTCCTTAATAACTTGCTTGTACTGTTTTACATTTTTTTCATGTTGCTGAAAAAACAAAGATTTGTTAATGAACCCAGTAAAACTACAACTGCTTGATTGTCACATCTGTACTTTTCTAAGAGGTATACTTCAAATCACTTGTACGTGGATCTATCAGGTCTTCTCTGCTCCCCTATCTGAGGACAGTATAAGATAGAGGGAAGATGCTGAGCTCTGGGCTTGATAGTTGTATCATTCATTTCTTACTTTGATTAGACTGTGTATGGGTAGGGAAAGCAAGATTTACAGGCTTTGTATACGAGTCCTGGCAGCATTCACACAGCCTATTACATACAATTTCTAAATCAAATTATGAAAAAATGATATACTCCAAAGTTCAGCAACCTCTCCTCTATCATGTACAGTATGTACTGTCTTCAGAAAGGGGAGCATGGGACAGCTTGTCCTACAAACACACAAACTAGTAAAGAATGTTACTAGCTTATATATCTAGCTCTGCAAATGAAAAAAGTCATTCAGTAAAATTTAATATTCTTACAAAATCTTATAACTTGGCAGACTGTCATTAATTCTTATTTGGTCTCTAATGTTCAATCTAAATAGTAGTGCACATAAAAAGGTCTTTTTATCTTTCATCTGATGACTGATATTCTTTTACTTTAAACCCTAAAACATACTTTTTCTTGAACAGTGATGGTCTCTTCCAGAATTAGCATCTGATTAGCTATGCGCGTGTTATAATTTGCTTCATTGAGGAACTATAAGAAAAAACACAATTTAAGTTAAAATTTAGACAATGCACAATTTATAAAGTAATAATAGCCTTCAACTCAGTATCAGTATATAATATATTATCAAAGTAGTCTATAATATGTGATTATCTTAAATGGACACTGTCATCAAAAAAGAGCATCTTTATTAAAACCAATATTCCTGGAAAATTACGCTTTTTTTTTTCAGAACAGGCAATATGTTTTATTTCTGTAGTCCTATGCAATTAGAAATTAGATATATTGTCCTTCTCTAGATGTATGAGAGGACTTTTGTTTGGCAGGGCAGATATATCTCCCTTTACTTCAGCTGCTATTTATCTCTATATAGTCTCATTACAAATAGTAGGTAATGACAGAATAATTGTTCTTTTGTTCTCTTCGCAGGGTTATATAGGATTGTTCAAGATCAACAGCAACAATGAAAGGAAAAAAGGATAATATTTTTCTAAATGGGTGGGTAGGCTTTGTTCATATTTAACAGGTCGTTTCTGATAATATTTACACTTCTCAGACCACAAAATAGGACGATTGATCCTCTCACTGCTGTGCTATCACAGCTCACAGAAGAGAAGTCAGAGAGGGTTATCTACATATGGGAAATTTTAGAAATTATATACAAAAAAAACTCCAGTTAAAATAATTGCACCTGCTTGTCAAAATGTGAAAAGAAAAATTTGGATGGTGGTGTCCCTTTAACATTACTTACTATAGTCAGCAGTCAATAATTGGTAATTAGCTGAACACTACTGATAGGTTGGAATACAGTGGGCTTTTTTAGTTAAAAAGTATAAAAAGTCATTTTGTAATATAAACTTTGGGCGACATGTATGATTTTTGGAGCTTAGATGCAAATTTAATTGCACATAATAATAGTGTAGAATGCGGCAGAATCTATGAACCCGGTCTAAAAGTGTAGCTTCATACATTTGTAGTGCGACATGCCTCCAGTAGGCCCCTTGATCTCAAGCGCATTACAAAGTGCTGCGGACGCTATGTAATGCGCCTGATATTGGAGTGCGGGCATTTAAAAATATACGGAACGGCGCCTGATCTTGGGCTGAAAAGACGCCAGACTTCTGGTGAAACCCACTTCATACATGTCCCCCTTTATTTCTATTTTCCTAAGTAAAGCAACTGACATAAACATGGGATGTTGTAATTTTTGTTGTCATGGAAATGTCCCTAAGGGTATGTTCACACGGCGTAACTGCGGGGCGTACAGTACGCCCCGCAATTACGCCGGGTGTTTGGGAGTCGCGCTGATCGGCGCGTATTTGTGCGACGCGGGGGGTCGGCAGCCCGCCGGCCCCATAGACTGTCAGTACGTCACTTATCTCAACAGGCGTACAATACGATCGTATTGTACGCCTGGGGAGAGGAGGCGTAATCCATAGTTGTAAGGAGGTCAGGTAATGTGTTAGACTTTTAGACTCTGTTGGGCTGGAAAAAAACCTTTTGTTTTTTAAAGGAATGTGGCCAATGGGCAACATATGCCATTAAATGGCAATATTGTGGCATACTATCACAGGTATACAGGATGTGGATCCAATGGATCACCGCAAGCGGTGGTATAAGCCACGTCAGGGAGCGGAGTCTAAGGAGCCTCCCGGTCTTTGCCAAAGCCCGCTGCAAGGCCAGTTGAATTTGTGCAGCTGGAGACTCCCAGGTCGCTACCTGTGACGCAACCTGCTTGCGGTGGCGGCCAGTGCGCAGCGTGGTACCAAATCAAGAGACAAGAGCATAGTCAGGGACAGGTCAAGAGGTCAGGGCAGGCAGCAGGCACGTAGTCAATAGTAACGGGCAGAAAGGTCAGGAACACGGAATCAACAGGGAACAACAAGAAATCCCACTAAACAACACCAATAGTTTGGCATGGCATGGAGGAAGGGGAAACAAAATATGGGGTCAGCAACTGGTGATTAACCAATTAACGGCACGCTGGCCCTTTAAATTCCACAGCGCCGATGCGCCCTGACATAGTGCAGAGGATCGCAGGAGAGCAGGAACAAGGAGAGGTGAGTAACCGAGACAAAGAGATCACAAGCGCACCCGTGGCCTGGGTGCCGCGGTGTAACTCGTGACACATACATTAGTTTCTTTGATCTGAGGTTTATATTGGAGAATAATGTTAATGTATACCGCCAAGGGAAGCTTCTAGTGAGATGTGAACATCTAGGGCGACATGTATGAATGGGGCTGCGCCAGAATTCTGCCCACAAAAAGCTACAGTAGACCAGTTCTATAGATGTATGAACAGGCATACTCCAAACTTCGGCAAAGTTTTGGGGCGTTCTGGGGGCGTGTCGCACCACATTCGTAGAAGTAGACACATTTATGATTCTTTGATGTCAAAACTTTGGCGCAGAACAGTTAGACTAGCCAGACCAGGTTAAAGGTGATCTGCCTGAGCCTGAGTTGTCGTATTGGCACTAGACTGCGCCTGTATGTATGACCTGCAGAAGAACAGGTTCACGCATTCTGGCACAGTCTAGACTACCTTAAAGCGATTTAGAACTGGCCTGTCAGCGCCAACGTTCATACATATCTCCCCTAGAGTTTACATGCTGGACTGCGGTTTTTGGCACAGATTAGCTCCCAAAAACCAACACTAAGGGAGACATGTATGAAAACTGTCTAGGTCTAAGACTTTCTTTGTTGCCCATAGCAACCAATCACAGCTCCCCTTTCATTTTTTCAGAGCTCTATATGAAATGAAATGGGAGCTCTGATTGGTTGCTATGGGCAACAAAGAAAGTCTTAGACCTAGACAGTTTTCATACATGTCTCCCTAAATGTACAGGAATCCGACGGCAATCCTGCGGAATATCCAGCAGGTTTGAAAAGCCAGCGGATTTGTAAAACGACCAGAAAAAATCTGTGCAGGTTTTTTTCATTGTGGCCTACACAGCACTGGGTACAGTCGGATTTTCAGTGGATTCTAAATACTGAATCCAACGTAAATCTGATGAAAAACCCATGTGTAGACATAGCCTAAATAGTCCGTCAGCCATAATATTATGAGTTCATTATTCCGTTTTACAAATGATCCTACTGTTTGAATTTCTTTTGTCACACGAAGCATTGTAATATCTCTGAATTTCTTATTTAGGTCTTCCATCTCCATTCTTATCTTTTTATGTTCCCATTCAAGCTGGAAGATTCCTTTCCGGAAATCTTTGCATTCCACCATGCTTGTTATTTTCTGCTCTCCTAAACCCTGGAAACAGACATAAGGAAGAAGAGTAATCAACATCATAGGTAAAATAGTCACATGTAATATAGGCAGTGCATTCCTTCCTAGATATAGGATGTGTTTGTAAGTCTTTATATTGAAAAGGACTTCTCAGTTCTCCCTATATACCTGTGTTCCCCATTAAAGGGAATCTGTTGCCAATTTTCTTTTTTTTTACTTCGTAAAACAAGACCCTGCTCCATATTCTTTTCTTCTGAACCATTTTTTTTTCTGATTGTAGATTTCTCAGCAAAAATCCTTGGTGGGCTCTAGGCTGGGAAGGCTTGGGGCGGCGTAGAGAAAGAGAGGCAGAAAGCAAGAGACAGAGTGCAAGAGGCATGTGACGTATGTACAGTCATGTAGAGTAGCTGTAGGGTGGAGCCCAAGAATCAATTTCTCTGCTGGGCCCAAGAATCAACTCCACTGGTAGGCCCTAGTCTCCCCAGTCTGACACTGATTAAGGCTATATTACTTTGGCAATTTGCCAAGCATACGGTTAGGGCTTGTTCACACGACGTTTTGGATCCGTTTTGGATGCGTTTTACGGATCCGTTTTTAACCTGCGAAAACTGGATGCAAACTGCATCCAAAAAGCGGATCCAGAAAACGCAACAGCTGATCCTTTTTTGGATGCGTATTGGATGCGTTTTACGGATCCGTTTTTTGGATACGTTTTTTCAATGCTTTATTTAAATCAACCTATCAAACTGCAATTTAAATATAATATAAACTATCAATGACCAAGAAAAAACCCTTTTTTTTACGTAGTGTCAATCAACTGTACATACTGTACACCTATGATTTTAGAACCCGCCCCTCCCCCCCCCCCCTTTTTTTTTTTTTTTTAACATCAACCAATAGTTTCAAACTCGGAGACCCGACGTCCTTGTGCATCCGGTGGTATGCTGGGGGCTGTGGGACTGACATTATCCTCCTCTCCTTTACCCATGTAGAATGAAGGCATTTTCGAATAGCACATTGCATCAGAAAAATTAGCCCTCCCATTAAAATGATACAAAATATAACCCAAACATAATATTCAAATTTTATATTTAATTTAAATCCATTGCGTTTTACGGATGCGTTTTTGGCATCGAAAGCGGATCCAAAACGCACCCAAATGTATGCTGCGTATTTGGATCCGCTTTCGGTATGCCAAAAGCGCACTCCATTATTTCCTATGGGGATTTCTCTTGCGTAAAACGCAAGAAGAATTGACATGTCAATTCTTAAAACGGATCCGAAAAGCGGATCGCGAAAAGCGCATCGGCGATCACTCGTGTGAACAGCGATGCGCTTTTACCATTGAAAGCAATGTTAATCACACCGACAATTGTTAGATCCGTTTTGCGGATCCGTAAAACGGATCCGTAAAACGGTTCACAAAAACGTCGTGTGAACAAGCCCTTACTATACAGGATCCCCAGCATAAGGGTTGTCCAAAAATGATCTTTATGTTAATCAGATATATAAATAAAATGTTTGATCTGCATTGCTCCAACACTGAAAACTGGTTGATGCCACCTCTCAATTAGAAACAGCTTTTTCTCCTTTGCTGTTCAGCACCAGGTCATAGAATCAATGCGTGTCTCTAGGACCAGACCAACAGTTAAGACTTTTTTATGACAAGTGTCTGTCATAAAAGTTATGTTTGGGAAAACTTCTTTAAGTTAAAGGAACTGTCCAGAATTAGAAAAATGTAGCTGCTTCCAAAAACAGCACCATATCTGTCCATGGCTGGTGTCTAAAGTAAATGGTGCTGAGATACAGTCCCAAACAGCCAGCATAATAAATGACCAATGCACCAAGTCCATCATTATATGGTTGTCTGAACATGCATGTCAATTCTATGAAGGAGAGATCATAGGGAAACTGTTAGGCACCTCCAGCAGGAGTTATCCCCGGCAACTAAAATTGACAAATAACATACAACCATAGTAAAGGCTACAGATGTCTGGTGAGAGTTTGAAATCCCCATGAACAGTGATATCAGTGCCCTTTAATGACAAGTATCTGATGCCTATGGGCATTAGGGGGGCATTTTTAAATCACTTTTTTCTGATTTCCCTTGTTAGTGGGACTGATAGATTAGCCCCAGTTACAGTAGAAATCCCAGGAAAATGCATTCCCTGCACTGACTGCAGAGTGGATCTGGTTCTGATAAGACCCAGCAACTCTGGCAGTTACCAAGCCCCGGCAGTCACGTGACCCCCGGGAAGCAGAAAGCACTCAATGAGCGCTGCATACACAACGTTCAAGAAGGCAGAGATAACCTGCCACCGCCCGGACCTCAGGGTAAGTTTACACAGTTCATTTGGACGCTTATTTTTCACCGTCCAAATTAGCTTCAAATACTCGTCTGAAAACTGCCTCATATTTTGCTGTTTTGATGAAGTTTTTGAGACGCATGTTTTATTGTTTTTTATTTAAGAAAAACATAGTAATAAAAGTAGAACATATCGTATTACAGAGAGCACAGCAAGACAGCACAGTAAGATACTACAGGGAAACCCCAGCAGTTTTTCTCTGAGGCTACACCAAATCGGTTCACAAGCCATGTCCCATAGAAATCAATGTAGAGAATAGTATTCAGACAACTACAAGAACAATAAACATGAGACGCACGTTTTTTTGAGCGTTTTTTGATGTAGTTTTAATTCTGACAATCAAATTCTGTGCCAGGATGGTTTTTCCACGTCCAGAAACGCGTCAAAAACGCATCACACTTTTTGTGAGGCGTTTTGGACGCTGTTTTGCAGCTCTCCATTGTTTCCTATTGGTGTTTTACTCGCTGAAAATCGACATGTCTCTAAGGCCGTGTTCACACGGCTTATTCAAGACGGAATTGCGAGCCGGATTGCGCTCGCAAATCCGTCTTGAATAAGGGGCGGGGGCGCGGCCCGCCGGCCCCATAGACTTCCATTATCCACGGCGCGGATTGCGTATTGCGGAGGAGCGACGGAATCCCCTGTTCTCTATGAGAACGGTGGATTACCGTAATTACGGCGACGGATTGGCGCCGTACTACAGCGCAATTCCGGCGCGCAGTACGGCGCCAATCCGCCCCGAAATAAGCCGTGTGAACATGGCCTAACAATGAAATCAATGGAAATGAACTGGAGGTGTTTTATACTAGTTTCTGACGCTGTTTTGAGGGTAGAACCCACATCAAAATAGTGCTGAAAACAAAATCCAGATCAGCCATGTGAACATACTACTTATTGACTGTCAATTGACAGTCAATAAGTAGTCAAACAGCTATTAGGCTAAGTGCACACAGCATAGGAGAAAATACATCGGAAAGCACGAATGTGTGGGAATGTATAGTATTTGAATGTACAGGAATCCAACGGCAAACTATGGGACTCCTGCGGAGTATGCAACATGTTGCATATTCCACCGGATTTTTAACGCTGCTAAAAACCCTGTACAGACTACAGCATGGGATTTCCGTTGCTGTCTATGCAGCACAGTGTACTGTTGGATTCTCGGAAGTTCCAAAATACTATTGACAGTAATGACCATGTATTGCAAACACATTGGGCACGTATCCACCATTGTGAAAAAGGCCTTACTTTATATTCACAACTGATTAGGATTTATATCTATTGAGTGAAGCAGCACCTTGAATAAAGCCATGCTGCCCAAATTCATTGCTTGATCTTCTATTTTATCGAGGAATTATTACTTTTTCCTGTATAAAAATAAAGCAACAACGCAATATAAAGTAATTGGGATATATACCCTTATATTGCTGTTTAGGTCTTCTATGACACTTCTGTGAAGAAGAATGGCATCTGTATAACTGGGAATTAGATCAGTGTTCTCCACTTCCACCTGACCTTGCTTCAGTATGAACTGGACAGTCAGATCTAGCTGAAACTTCATTTTCTCATTTCGCAATCTGAAACCAAGAGAGACAGGGAGACATATGTACTTTAACAGATGCATAATTATATTACATAATTAAACAATATCATCCTTACAACTTGGATGCAAGGGTGAAGAACTTCTGAAGGTAGGTCAGGTTGTACAGACAGACATATGTACTCATCTTGTATATTGTTATTATATTACAATTGTCATTATAATTACCGGTATTATTGCCATTTTTATCCAACAAACCAAAAGCATCTACAGTATCTATCACTTATTAAACTGAAAACCTGCTAGTTACATATTAAGTTCTTGCATGATATCTTCAATGTCCTGTCGTGTTCTTTCATCTTCTTCAATTCTTTTATGTAGAAATTCCTGCATCTCAGCTAGGACCAGGGCCTTGCGCTTTACCTACACCAGAAGAGATGTTAATGGGCAAAATAAGATATTATATATATGCTATCATTGAGTATAAGGGGAAAAAATATGAGTAAAACTTCTTATAGCGTTAGGACAATATCAAATTGCAGCCTATCATACTGTAAAATGGAAATAAGTGTGTATTTATGGAAAAGGTGCAGTTAAAGTTAGCTCATAAATCTATGCAATCGTTAAACCAGTTTAGTATGCTTAACTTGGTTGTCTCACCATGCTGTTTCACACAGCCACAGGCAGCTTCAGACTCACACTTCCTGGCTAGCTTGTGGGTGATTCTATAGCAGTGATTGACATATGTGCTCTGCTATTCCTAGTTGAGCCTGATAGAATGACATGACTTCAGGAGGTTTGTAAATTGTAGTGCACAAGCCTAAATAGCTCTAAGGGTTAAAGCTTCTCATTAAGTAATGTAAACACATTATTTACTGAGATAAGGAACAGAGCAGGGAGTGAGTCATCATCTGGACCACTAATTCAGCCTGTAAGAGCACAGAGTACAAAAACTTTGTTTGGCTCTGCACATCCAAAAGCATTTTTGAAAAAAATGTAAGCATAGGTGCACACTGGCAAGGCAATAACATACATCTATTCCAAATATCAGTGGCACACGATTAACTAAGAAAACATCAAAGGCATATAGGAATTTTAGGAAATGCATTATGCTAAGGATACATGAAAATCTGGGGCTCTTAGTTCACGTTTTGATCAAAAACGTTTAAGCTCACCTCCCAATTGCGTCAAGGGGACCCCAGTCCAGGTGAGTCCTAACACTAAAACGTTACCTCTCTTGGAGCCTGTTCAGACTACAACACCTCAGGGAGTGAAAAGGACTAGCTACTGAATAATCCTGCACTGGTTTAAAAGAGATGGGCGGAGTGCAATAAGCCAATGAGGCAGCCACTGCTCATACATTCTACAAAAACTTTGTTTGGCTCTGCACATCCAAAAGTATTTTTTGAAAAAAATGTAAGTATAGGTGCACATTGGCAAGGCAACAACATACATCTATTCCAAATATCAGCGGGACACTATTAACTAAGAAAACATCAAAGGCATATAGGAATTTTAGGAAAATGCATTACTGCTAAGGATACATGAAAATCTGGGGCTCTTTGTATCCTTAGCAGTAATGCATTTTCCTAAAATTCCTATATGCAATTGGGAGGAGAGCTTAAACATTTTTGATCAAAACTGTGAACTAAGAGCCCCAGATTTTCATGTATCCTTAGCAGTAATGCATTTTCCTAAAATTCCTACATGCCTTTGATGTTTTTTTAGTTAATAGTGTGCCGCTGATATTTGGAATAGATGTAAGAGCACAGAGAGGTGGCCGGTAACTAGAGAAACTTGTGTGCAAAAGTAGAACAAATCAGAACAGTAATGTATTTGGTAATAGTCTTTATTTATCTTTCCCTACAAGCTAATCAATGAAATGGGAATACCCCTTTAACTGTGTGTCATATACAGGCTGTAATCCTCATAGCAGTCCTTAGAGGAATGAACTTTTACATCTTAACAGATACGTATAGAACTGTATCCACTGCATCATTCTTAAAAACATTTTATATTTTAAAGAATACTAAAAGCATACTAAGCAAAACAGGAGCCTATTGGAACCAGTATAGCAAGCCATATGTAGATACTGGTTGAAAGCAAGGTCTGATACTGGGAAGAGCTGTTTGCTTAGCAATGAATTAGCTAACATGCATTATAGATGATTCACAATGTGAATATGTGTAGAAAAGAAAACATTTGATTGCTATCATTCTATATAGATTTGGTATTGTTTCCTGTTACATACTTGTTGTTCATATTCCATTTTTGACCTCCTTGCCAGACAGAATCGTTCCCACACTGATAAATCCAGTCCTTCTGGCATATGCTCCGGGGCATCAAATTCATCCATAGCTTTCAGTAGCTGAACAATCGAATCATTATGAGTTTTTGCAGATCCTGGCCGATCACCAAACGGCGCTTCACTTTCTGTCTGAGTCCTAAGTCGCTGAACTCTACAACAGGGAACATAGCTCAACTGTATCAGACATTCCTGGTGACAGACCAACCAAGAATAACCTAGATCTTAATAACTGTACCTTGGTCTTTTTTTGTATAGTTTATACAGCTGATCAACATAGTGAACTGGAACATCAGAAAATTCCTTCTTGAATCCACGATCTAACAACTAAAATCAGAACAGATGCCATGAAATCCATAGAGAAGTTGGCGCTTGAGTTTTGGTACTAAATATACCTGCCTTTACCTTATCTTCTGCCACTAGGTCATCGTAAGACTCCCTGAAAGATTCCACTGCAGCTTTGAAAGTTTTAACTAGGTCAGATGTTTGATTCTGCAACAAAACATGTTTCATTGTCATAATTTCAGCTTAACATTTGTAGCAGTGTAAATGTAACTTTATATTGTATGTAAGGCTATGTTCATACGGTGTAATTGCGGGGCGTGATTACGCTGGAGTTCGGGATCTCGGGCAAGCTCACGTGGGGCGGGGGGGGTGGGCGGGAGCTCGCCGGTGCCATAGACATTCATTGCTAGTGGCGCGTATTCGCCACTAGTAGTTGACAGGTCACTTATCTCCCCGCTCGGTGTATTGTGCGTGCGGGGAGAGGAGACGTAATCCATAGTTCTCTATGAGAACTGTGAATTACCGTAATGAATGGGAAGTATTTCACCCCGTATTTAGCGCAGTACGGCGCGAAATACAGGCCGAACTACGTCCCAGTTTAAGCCGTGTGAACATGGCCTAAAGCATAAGTTTTAAAAATTGTGTGCTGTTTGTTACCATCAATATGAAAAATCTTTGAAATATTTCAGTATTCCACAATCCTGTTTTTTTTTAACAAGTTTCACTGTGCAGAATAAATAACATGATCATTTATTAGTTTAGACTTTACTGACATGACAAAACTAATTATGTAATTTTTTATATGTGAAAGATGACTGTGGCATCTAATTGGTTAAAGCAGTGATTGAGTTGACATGTAATACACAGTCAGCATCCATGGGCTCAGCTCCTGTACCAGTTTTATGATGCAGTAATTCTGGGCCCTCCAGACACAAAGGTGCACCTCTTTAATAGCTATATTCCACTGCTAATGTAGGTCTCAAACGAACATCTCTCCTTAAGTAACTTTGAATTCCTTGTACTTGAAAATGTACAAGATAAAACTACTATTATTTAAAGGGAAAGTATATTTCGCTCAAAGGGGTTGTGCCACTATGGACATTCTCCACCTATCCACAGCGAGGAAGGCTTTGAACTAAGCAGTGGTCGAACATGTGCAATGCTTCCCCTTTCAAAGTCCTTGGGACTGAGATAGCCGAGCACAGCGCTATTTGTTAGTGAACAGCTCTGCATGGTGATGTAAGTAGAGGCAGGTGATTGCTGCAGTCAGGTGATGTCCCATACAGAACACGGAAATTAAACAGAAGA
This sequence comes from Phyllomedusa bahiana, assembly GCA_025379985.1. NCBI lineage: Eukaryota > Metazoa > Chordata > Amphibia > Anura > Hylidae > Phyllomedusa > Phyllomedusa bahiana. The sequence continues at coordinate 36,542 of JAODAL010003936.1, read as the reverse complement.
TAGCCATCGCTGGAATAGAGGAAGGAAACTATAGGTCTTGTTTTAATTTTATTTAGCAACAAAAGCCTATCATTTAATCTTTATTTCAACTGGACTTCTGCTTTAAGGTTCATTCTGTATTTCAGCCTCATATTTCATTTTTTGCATTGAAAAATGTTAGCAATATATTTAAATGGTTTATTCACATTTATGATTTTCATATTTGAATCCTGTTTATAAGCATGTTTTTTGTAATATGCAAAATGTTTTAATGAATATTGGTTTCCCCAATTTTTTTACTTTAGAAAGGGGTTTTTAAATTTAAAAACCCAAGTTATTTTTGTTTATTCACATGTGCATTTTTTTAAAAATTTTTTACATCTGTATCTCAGCAACAAAACAAAAACTGCAAAAAAAATTAGTTAATTTAAACAAAATAATGAACGAGTATGGATCAAAAATGGACAACTAGTACAATTCAAAACAAAAAGATCGAAAAAACAATGTGTTTGATCCATATTTTCATATAGAAAAATGAAAGTGGCCTTACTTTCATGCAGTGGTGGTGATCATTCAAAGAGTGAAAACCCAACCTTCCCTACCTAAGATACAAATGTTTTCCTCCCCAAGAAAAACGGTTTTTTGGAGACTGCTGTTGTTCTTGTGCGTTGCTTCAAAATCTTTTAAAGTGATTTAAAATCAATGATTTTAATGACCACAAAAACATAATAGGGCGATATGTATGAACATTGGTGCTATCAGGCCAGTTCTAAATAGCTTTAAAGGGGTTTTGTCCACTACGTTGATTCTTTTCCCACATTCCGTTTTTGGTTTACTTGAATTAGAGGCGTGTTTCGGGCTTCTACTAGGTTTCAGGAAGTCAGGTCTGTCCCATAGTGCCCCAGCACGGGCAGCCTATAGGAGAGATTGAACGGGGCTTTACTATGCGACCACGGAGGGGCCCCATACAAAAGGGGAAATCTCAGAATGTTGGACACGGGGGAATGGACACAATTGCAAAGAGGGCTTTTTTTTTAAAAATCTTTAAAGTAAAAAAACAATTCTTGTACTGAGACAACCCCTTTAAAGGGAGTGTGAATCCCAGAAAGTATGAACCTTTGCAGGTTCATACAGGGGCAGTTAGTGCCCAAAAAATGTCTTTGGCGCTTCGAAAGGGATTAAGGAGTGCACCTGTTCTAATTTTTTTTTTGGCGCAAGTACACCAAAACTTTGCAGTCCCGTTCTACATGTCGCCCCTTAAATTGTTTTTTAAGTAGTATTTTCCCCCCGAAATGATTAATGCAAACTGAAATTAAAAAACTAAAGTTGGTTCTTAGGATGGGAAAGGGATCTTGGCATCAGGCATTAAAAAAAAAGTTTGAACGTCAGATTGTAAAAAAATCGGAAGATTTTTCTAGCAGTGAATTTGGGGTGGGATTAAATGAAGAAAAAAGGGTGACATGTATGAAAAGGGGGTGCGCCACAATTCTGTCCCAAAAAGGTAGTAGACCATTCATAGATTATGAACAGGCATACTTTTGAACTTTGGCACGATAAGTGCCTCGTACCCCGGGAAAAATTTTGGGGTGTTCTGGGGCATGTCGCACCCCCCTTTTGTAGAAGTGTCATTTATATTTCTTTGCGCCCAAAAAAGTTAGAACACCAGACCAAATTTAAAGGGGGTCTTTCCCGAAGGGGGATCGATTGGCCCAGATGCGCCTGTATGTATAAATGCAGAAAAAAGGTTTTCATTTGGCGGGAGTTTTACCGCCCCGAATTTTGAAATGGTCATAAGCGCCAGAATTCAACTTTTGCCTAGTGAAAAAATTTTTATACGAAATCAAAATTTTGATTTTTAAAAACCCCAGGGCAAATACAAGAAATCTCTATCACAAGAACAAATCCCACCTTTTGTTTCCGTTTTGTATGATTGGTTTATGTTTCCCTTGTATTTATCTCTTCTTCGATGAGAATTGAGAACAGAAGATTGCTTATCTTTAGTTCTTCCTGTCCAATAACAAGTTTACAAATTCATTATTAACAAATATACCTGATCCATTGTTTGTGGAGACGTTCATGTATGTGCTACTTATGTATTAACAAAGCTGAGCAAGCAAATTAAATAAAATACACTATGTGATGATGCTTTATATACTATAGACAGTTCTAATGAGAAATACCACTCACCAAAGAATTGCCACTAAAAATGAACATTGCGCCCCATTTTTAAAAAGAACTAATTTAAGTGAACCTCCTGGTTGTGTATTGTACAAATTCTTTAAAGAAATTGCATGACAGGAACACTGCCCAAAACATCAATGTGCAGATATACTTTATGCTATTGTAAAAAGAAAATCTTGATAAGATGATTTTAAAGTGCGTACAGCTGTTAAATTTGCAAAACCCATTTTTTTTTCAAATTAAACCCCCGTAATCCTTTTACAGTTTTTGGTTTGCCCATTGAAAATTTGGGCAGATGAAGGCAAAAAGAAAAGGATTCACTTTGGGTTCTAATCCATACAGCACACTTAAGAAAGAAAGACTCAAAAACACACAAGTAGTTTTCAGTGTCCAGGAAATCTGTTTCCTCTCTCAAGACAAACCCCCAGACTGTACTTATAGAAGTTAGTATAAAAAGAGATAAAGAAAGGTGTTTAACACAGCAAACCAAAATCCCACAAAATCCGACAGCATTTTGACATTTGCAGGACTGCGGTTTTTTTAGTTGGATTTGCCCCAAAAAACCAAGCGATTTTCGGTTTTTGCCATCGGCCGTACACGATGTACGGGAAATCCGAGGAAACCCGTCCTCAGATTTTACATATTCTGCCAGATTTTAAAACCAATGGTAAAGAATCCTTGCTGTGTAAACTGCACCACTAATTATTTATTGCTGTCTATGCAGCACAATACGGGAGATTTTTTTACGGTTTAAGATAGAATCACGAAAATCTTCCAGAAAACCTGTAATATGTAGACCTAGCCCAAGGCACAGAGCCATTCAGTTATTAACACGTTACAAAATCTATCTTAATATAGGGGTCTTCTAAAAAACCATACATAGTGGCCTGGAATGTAACTTGAGATGAGTAATTCAATGTATTTTAAATTTTTAAATTTATGTTTTTTGTAGCTTAAACGCTCCCGATATAATGTAAAATTTTCCCCAAACAATTTTTTGGGGGCTTGGGTAAAACACAGAAACATTTTTTAAAACCCGCCCCCTCAAACATAGAAAGGGAAAATATCTTTTTTTAAAATTTTTTAAAATTTGGCCCCCTTTGTTCCGGGGAAAACCAAAAAAGGATTTTTCTTCCCAAAGGGCTTACCCCCCAACTTCCCAAAGGGGGGATTTTAACCGGTTCATTTTTTGGGAGAGATACATTTTTTTAATCAAGGGAATATTATGTCCCCATAGGACAATTATATGAACTGTTCTGAATCAGGCATGCTGCGTTGTGCGAATCTAACTGCAAATTGTAAGGTACGGTAAGTCTTTTAAAAAAATTTAAAAATTAAAAATTCTTTTTTAAATTTTGAAAAGCAGTTTCCTGTTTGGTAAAAGTAAAATTTAAAAACTTAAGTGGAAACAATTTTTTATTTGATTCCATTTTTTTTTACATGCATATCTATATGCTTGAATGGTTTCTTTTATTTAAATAAATAAAAACAAAAACATCTAAATAAACACAGTGTAAAGGTTCAAATTGCACTAAACAATAAAACAATATATAAGTTGGAAATATGCAATGGGAATCAGACCTGTTTTCCCCTTCAAGAAGAGGAAGTAATTTAAAAAGGGGCAAAAATAAGTCAAGGGGCTTAAAATGAATTTCCCGAGAGGGTGGGATAATTAAAAATGTACCTCAAATGTGTCAGTTTTTTGATTTAAAAAAAAATGACTTTAAAAAAGCTGGGTTTCCCGATAGATGACCATTTCACACTTCACCTTTTTTTCAAATAGTCTAATCAAAATCTCATCAAAAGCCGTTGTGGTCTCCATTATAGATGCCTGATTTTTCTTCATTTCTGCCTCTAGTACCTAGTGAAAATAATCAGATTAATGGCCCAAATAGAAACATTGGGGACAAAGTCAGAAAAGAGGGGCCGCCCCCAAAAACCCGTTTTTAAAGGGACATTAAATGAAAAGTATAGTGCCCCTGAAAGAAAAACCCCCGTCAAAAAAACTTTGAAAACAAAAAAAAACAATTGGGTTTTTCACATGGAAAAAATTTTTTTTGAAAAAACAAAAAGCGCACTTGGGGTGGCAACAATTTCATATAGGGCAAAACAAAATTTAAAAAAAAGGGCACCCCAAAGGACTAAGGAAACCATCAAATTTGGGGCATTGGAAAATTTTGGGAAAAAACATTAATGGGAAAAATAGGATACAAGAAAAAATTGGGGGTTTCCCCAGTTCACAATTTTGGCCAAAAATGTTTAAGCCCCCCTCCCAAACGTCAAGGGGGCCTTTAAAAAAATGGCTTGTTTTAACCTAGGGATAGCATATCTTTGGGACATAAAAAAATTTGATGCACAAATATTTTTAGGCGCATAGCTATTTATCTTAGGCACATTCAAATGTGTCGTGCCTGGCGCAAACTGCACTTAGTTTTGGTGTACGTTTTTCAGCATTTATATGGGGGGCTTTTTAAACGGATTTCACCCTAAATAAAAAAGGGAATGGTTGGGGATATCAACTTCCCGTTTGTGGCACATTTGTATTTGGGGGGGAAAAATTGTCCAAGGGGGTGTTGTTTATGGGGCCATTTTGAAGCGGACAAATTTTTGATCCCAAATATTAAAAATTTTTTTCCCAAAGGGAAAGGGCATGAAAAACATCCCCAAAAATTATTGGAAAATTTTACAAGAAAAACAAAGGTGTGCTTTTTTTAACATAACGTTAAATTTTTTCTTTATTTATTTTCAAGTTTCCTTTGTTTACAGCCAATTTACCCGTTTCAGAGGGTTTTTCACAAAAAAAGGGGAAAAAAGGGGAAAAGGCTCTTTTTTTCCCCTATTTTTTTCCCCAAAATTTTAAACCCTAGAAATCCCAAAAAAAAGCAAACAAACCAAACATAAATTAAAGCTAGTAAGGCAATGTTTACACACTAAACCTTTTAAAAAGCCATCAGAAAAACCAACAGTTTTTTTAACTTTGCCGCGCCCATCACCGTTTTTTTTGGCAAAAGAAACGCGGGGCGGGTTTCAGATTTCCCCGCAGCCCAGTATAGGGGGTGCAAAAGGGGGCCAACCAAAATCCGGCGGGGGTATACATTTATATTTTTGCCTTTAAAAAACAGCGGTTTAGGAAAAATTTGGTAAAAAATCTGTGTTGGGTAAACTACAGCAGAAAAATTTTTATTGAGGTCTTTGACCGCACGATTTCAGTCGATTTTTTTAAACCAAAAATTTTCAAAACCCTTTAAAATTCTTCGGGAAAAAAAAGTGCTTGTAGACAAAAGCCCAAGGCCATGTTTACCGGGTTATTTCGCCAAAAGGGGGTTTGCCCCGAATTTACGGGGCAAATCCGTTGGGAAAAAACAGTTTAAAAACAAGTAAACTGGCAGTTTTTTTTTTGATTTTTTAAAGGGAAATAAAGTGTCGTCGTTTTAGACGAACTTTTTTCCCGGTTTGGGGGGGGGGATTTGGGGGGGGGGGCCGCAAAACCGGCCGGCAAAAACAAAAAGTGCTTCCCAAATTTTTTCCCCGGGCGGATTCACCAACTATAAAGAATGGGGATGGGGTTTCCGGCGGGAAAATCAGTTCCAAAAATTTTCCCTTAGTTGCAAATCATTGCAAATAAGTGCCACTGATTTCGGAACGTATTTTCGTCGGAAATCCGACCCTTGGGAAACAGTTCTGAAATCAGCCCCTGTGAAAAAAAGTAAGAAGGCCCTGAAAAACTTTTTAAAAATCTTGGCAATGTTTGAAAAAAAAACAAAACCCCTTTTTTCTAAATCCCCCATACAAAAACGCCCTTAAAAATAAACACTCCAAAGGGCAGAGTTTGGGGGGTACCTGCTGGGGACTAATCTGCAAAAAAAATGCAGTAAAATCTGTTGAAGAAAAAAGTGTCCTTAAAGGGGGCCTAGTTTTTTGGGGTTTTTTAAATACAATTCAAAAAAAGTTTAAATTTCCCCCCAAGTCAACTTTTACTTTCAATCCCCAATTAAAATTTTTTTTTGCAGATGTTTTTGAAAAAGGGCTTTGGAAAAAAGACGTAACCCTTGATTTAGATCAACAATCAAACCCCCCTTTTGGGAAAAAGTCAGGTTGCCATATTAAAGGGCCCTAAAACAAAAATAAAAATTTTTAAGAACTACCAAAATAAATTTAAAATTTTCCCAAAATGGATAAAAAACTAAATGACTGGGGACAAAAAGGGGGGTACCCGATGATTTAAAAAATAGGAATGTTCTAGTTCTTTTGTTTCCAAAACCCCCATGTATGTTTGGGTGGGGGGAATTCTGAAATTTGGTACAGCTTCCAAAACCCAAAGTGCAGAGTAGGAGGTCGGTTTCAGCCAATTTGTTCTGTCAAGAAAAAGGGGGCTTTTTTGATTTGTTAAAAAGCCAAATTGCTTTCCCTTTTACTACTTATTCAAATTTACAGTTTCACTTTACATAACATTTTTGGTGTTCCTGATGACAGCCATGACCAGATTAAACAAGTTAAAGTTCCCCATTCTTTTATCTTACCTTCCTATACTTCTCCTTCTCCTCATTGAGCTCCTTACATTTTTTATCATAGTCTTTGAACTGCTTTTTTTCATCTTCAGTCCATTCAGTCTCAGCTTTGGACAAAAATCCTGGTTGTGGAACTTCCTGGAAGATATAAGCGGTTGGGTAATGGACTAGATGATATTTTTTATGACTGTTGCCATTATGGATATGTTTTTTGTTAAATATGAGGTCACGAGAACAGTCTATAGAGAAAACTTTTTACTTAAGTATTGTAAAAGGTGGTGATGAGAGAGTAGCATTATGAAGTCCTTTGCCTATGCTTTGAGTCAAATGAAAGTGCCATCTTACCCATGTTTTGGTGCTGTTCAAGGGGCTTTACCACTACACAAAATTCTTCAGAGGCCGGTTCATAGCTGACTAAGAGTCGCCTCAGGGAATGGGGGAGATGACCACACTTGTACAGTTCTCCTCTTTTATTTCTATGGGAGTTCCGAATACATACAAGTGAGTGTGCTCAGGTATATTCAAGACTCTCAGGCTATGGCTCCACGACATAGCAATATGATCGTATTTTTGGCGCTTTTAGGATTTTAAAAGCGCTGAAAATATGATCGTTCAGGCAACCCCATAGACTACAATAGAAGAAATGACCTGTAGTCTCCACAGGACGTTTTTTCTAAGATCGTCTTTCGGCGCAGGTGTATTATATATGTTGTATAATATACCAGCGCTTTTAGTTTCTTTGGCGTCTTCCCATTCAATTCAATTGTATGGGCGACATAAAAAAATGAGAACTGACCGCTTTTTTTTCGCAAAACGTGACAAAAACCGCGGTCCTGCATCGCATTTCGGCTGTTTTTTGTCCAATGCCGTGTAGACCTAGCCTCACAGACATGAGAGGGGGAGAGCTGCACATGTGTGGCCCTCTCCCCATTCTCTGAGTCTGGCTCATAGCTCCTTATCAGAATACCTCAGAAGAGATTTTGTGAAGTGGCAAAACCCCTTTAAGTGAATAAGTGGCTCAGAGAGTAATAAAGGGAGAATGAGCTGGCATATATGGTGTTTAGGGCATGTAATCCAATTTAAGGTACGTGGGCTTAATCATACTGTATTATGGAACTATAAACCATGCTTACTCATTTATGCTGTAATCTCAGAGATAACAATTTTTCAACAACGGTTTTGTCATAAGAGATAGATAATTAAATCTCACCGTTCTCAGTATATCTTCTTTCTTCACCTCCAAGACGCCTCCCATCATGTCATTGAGAGCTCTCTGTTTGGCATTATCCTCCTGAAGGCGACAGTCATAAATCATTGAAAACACTAATGGCTACCTCCACATATCTATCTAACAGCTGAATTTAGCCAAGTGCTCATATTTAGTTTAATTAAGTATTAATTCAACTTCAACACGCCCAATTTGTATTTCTCCTGACCACATACAGTCAGAAAGCCCTAGTTAAATGATTTCCATGTATTTTGGCCATTGAAGCATCTGTACATGAATTAGAATTGCACTGGTCTCACTGATCATCAATTAAAAACACTAGTAAAAACTTGAACTGAAACGCTTATTTGGTTGTCTTTCAGACTGATAAATACTTTTAGCCACACTGATTAGAAATGTCCCTGATTCTTTCATTATGCTTCTTTGCTCTAACGCTACGCATTTGCAATGCTAAATATATTTAGCACTGATACAAGCCATTTGTTCTTCAATGCTAGAAAAACGGCAACTGGGTCCCAGAGATGGATTTTGAGCTTCTTTATTTTTACTTATTGTTAAATGCTTTAAAGTCATGTGTTACCAAAAATGTCACATAAATAAAATCAGTTTCACATTTGCAACTTGAGCAGTTACAATACATTGATAATTCTTGTCCTGCAGCTCACTTGCTGGCTTTGCTGTGTAGCTTGGGGCAGAATGAACAGAGGCAGGGGATTAAATGTCAGCTCTGTGATCATTAAAAAGATCTAGATAAGGTAAGATAGCAACACTATACACATACATAAGATTCTGTATGCATCTTCGCTACTACTCCTTGTATTTGGGGGAAGAGGAAGTACTCCAGCAGTTCCTGGAGACTAAAGGCCACATGTATGAAAACTGTCTAGGTCTAAAACTCCCTTTGTTGCCCATAACAACCAAACAGAGCGCCCCTTTCAGAGCACTATATGAAATGAAAGGGATGCTCTAATTAGTTGCTGTGGGCAACAAAGAGAGTTTTAGACCTGGACAGTTTTCATACATGTGGTCCTAATGGTCTATGACATTTCTCTGTCAATTATCTAACTGTAGATCTAATAAAGCCCACACCCCCTGTGGCACTACACAGATATTAAAAAAAGAAAGTGAATGTACCTGAAAAGGCCACCCCAAGAACATTTTTACATATAGAAAATAAAGAGATATAACATTTAAACACATTAATTATTTTCTTCAAAGTTTAACCTACTGAATTAGATTAAAAATGAGAAATCTCATCAGTATCATTGTGTAACACAGAAACCTATGGAGACATAGGTTCTTGAAGCTATCAAGCTGAAAGTAAGAAATAAATTGGCTCCTCTTACACAAATTACACTAAGTCTACTGCTACATAGTTAATCAGTTTAAGGTTAGTAGGCCTACATAGCACTGGTTCTCCACATTTGTTCATCCTCAATTTTCCAGTTTGTACCTTTATTTTTATTTCAGTACTTTAGGAAGGAAGGATGCCCCCTCATCAGCGAATCATGGAAACAATGTCAGGGAACAGATAAGGTCAACTGCCCAGTTATGCATTGCAGAGGTGACACTTCACAACTGTCCCTGCCCTTCTGCCTCTCAGAGCATGGGGCACTCCAGCAAGGTACCAAAGACCAACTACAAAGGACTGTGGAGGGCGAATATGATTCAGTTACTAAAGTAAGATTACATCCAGGCCAATTCTGATTCTCGAACAGAACGGCAGACATGGCGGACAGTCTTATTTTGGCTAATAAAAATGTTAACAAGCAGTACTAATGCTTCCCCCTATGTTTCTCAATTTAGAATGCATAAGGCAACCATCCTGGGTCAGTCTTCACTCATCACAATAGTCCACAGAAAAATAAAGTCAGGTGTCAGCATCTCCAAAAAGTCTTTGGTTTATTCTTGCTCCATCAAAAGTAAATTTTAAAGTCCAAATTTTTTTTTTAACAAACCTCTTTCTCTTGAAAATGTTTTTTGTAAACTAAAACATAGCACTTTATTCTATAATTCTGATCGATCAAGATAGCAGGGAAACTAATGATGATTTAGAATACAGTCTCCACTTACCTGTGCAGCCAAACGCTTCTCCTCTTCCTGCTTTGCTTGCTGCTCTACCTTTGTTTTTTGTTCAGGTGTTAAATATTTTTCAACTTTTATCTTAAGTGACATAAAAAAAATAGCAGTTAAACAGCCACAAGTAGTTCCATTCATAAAATGAATGTAGGTATAATATTTTGTTTGTTTTTATGACATTTTACAGATACAATGTGTTGAAATGTTCATACATCCACACGAGATGGCTATTTTCTTCTATTGAATCCCACATGTATCTTATCATTCAATGCATCTTATAGTTTAGAAAATAAAATACATGTAACTTTATCTGCAAAATTCAGGTTACAGATGCAGATGTTTTGGATTTAATCTCATTATTTTATTTACAATATTAAGAACAAAGTGAAGCATGGTCTTTTGTGGAAATTGATAGTTATATTGCATGAGATACATAAAATTGAGGTGGAAATTCAAAAATAAAATGCTGATGTAATACGATTATGCTATGTAACCAATGGTTTTGATTGATTTTGCAAAAATGAATTTTTTTTTATAATGGATCAAACAATAAAACAGATAAAAACACTATGGTCATATTCAACAACAAAAAATATTACCTCTGAATCATCCACGGTCAGGGCTCTTTCTGGCTTCTCATTATCTGTAAATTTTGGCTCTAATAGTTTTTCTTGTATATTAAGCTCAGACATTATCTCCAGTAATCTCTGATTCCTTTCGTTCACTCTGGCAACTTCTTGTTCTTTATGTTTGTAGACCGCTTCAAACTCTTTGTTAAAGCCTGTTTTTATATTATAGATTATGTCCTGCATGATGAAGAATTATACAAATGAGTTTTCTGTATTTACCGTAATTCTTTTATGCTAAACTCAACCATTTATGGCACTAGGCACCTGAGGGTTTCTTCCTAAGGTAGCAGAATTTAGGTGGTAACATTTGAATGAGCATATATTCTGACACGGGAAACCTCTGCCACCAAAAGTGATCCATTCAGGGAAGTTTCTGAAAGCACAGAATCTTCTACATACATTCTGTCAGGGTCATGCAACCTGGCATGCAAATTCAATGCAAAATACATTTTACAGATGGGGAAACAGGACAGGAGCGCTACTGGCCAATATGATTAAACCTTGGCAAACTTGCCCTCTTATATTTGCCATTAAATGCCCCTCTACCGCTGAGCTTCTTAGAGACCCCACGAAAATTGAGAGAGCTTTTATAGATTATTATGAATCTTTATATAGCACCAATATATACAAATGTTCCGGGTGTCTCTGATGAGCAAAGATTGGAGAGCGAGGTAACAGAGAAAGAGGTGTGTTTGGCAATTACTACATCTGTCAATAACAAAACTCTTGGACCAGATGGTTTCTCCACTGAATTCTATAAAATTTTAAAAGTGGAGATTGTCCCACAACTAATGAAACTGTTTAATGATGTATATTTACACACTAGAAAGGTGGAGTCCTTTTTCAAATCAAGGACAATCCTTTTGCTGAAGCCAAAAAAGGATTCCACCCACTCACATTTTATAGACCCATATCCTTGCTTACTCAGGACTACAAATTGCTGTTGAAAATCATTGCTAATAGATTGTAACAATTTCTCCCCTGAAACTCCCACCCACCTCAAACAGGATTTACAGTGAAATGACACTCAACTAAAAAATGTTAGGACATCAATTGCTGCAGTTTTAGAGGCCCAAACCGACAATCATCCCCCGTGTCTATGCTACTAAGCTTAGACGCAGAAGAGGCCTTCGACAAAGTCTCATGGCCATGTTTAGATGCCACTATAACAAGGAGAGACGTTAGGAGAAATTTTCTCAAACTTTCCTGGTTATCCACATTCTAACTGTAACATATCATTGCTTATTAATGGACATCTACCACCGGCCAGTTCTTTCAAGGGAACTAAAGATCACTGCTTATGCAGATGACCTTCTCATGATCTCTAACCCTAGACAAACTTTGGCCCTCCGCCTTAGTAGAAATCCAAGAAAAAGGCAATTTATTGGAAAATATAAAATAAATATAGATAAAAGTGAAGGCCTCTTGCTTAAGGGTCCAACCAAACCATCATGGGCCAACACACAAATAATACACTGGAGCACATCATGCTTGAAATACTTCGGGATCAGGCTCACTAGATCACCAAAACGTCTGTATGCAGAAAACATTAATAAATAAACCTTCAATTTGTCAAATACCCTGAAATCCTGAATTTCCTAGGTTACCTTAACTTTTTCACATGCTCCAAATTTATATTAAGCCTAAAGAGGAAAAGTTCATAAATGCCCGATATAGGTCATTCATCTGGAATGCATGCCCTTAAATCTCCTTCAGCAACCCAAATTAAATGGAGGTCTTGGTTACCCCAACTGACGTTTTTACAACTTAGCCACCCTGGATCGTTTCATTGCAGACTGGGCCCAACAAACTGAGATTTTCACAAATGTATCTTTAGATCAATTATTTTATCCAATATTTCTCTTTCGCATTTCCTGCATATTGCCATTTTACTTCAGTACATATATTTTGCAGCAAGGAATCTTTTCTTTTTTGTAGTATGGTGGCAACTAGAGAGTCCTATGCACTGGGAGGTCCTCCTCACACTCCGACATCAGAACTTCATATTCGCAGGTGCAGATACAAACATTTTTATTTCTTTCAAAATTATTTCACTTTATTTAAACATAAATAAAATTATTCAAATATTTATGGTACTTGCGTATATTAGTCCATCTCACTGTGCCAGCTTGAGTCCAACCCAGGTTTAAAGTGTCAAATACTAGATTTAGAGTAGGTAAGAGAGAAAGTCCATTAGTAATGGCTGGCTGACAGGGAGCTAAGCACACACCTGTATGCAACGTTTTAGAGACTGGTGCGTCCCCTTTGTCATACTTGAATAAAGTGAAATCATTTTCTTAACTTTGTTTTTTGTATCTGCATTTGTGAATATGAAGTTCTATTGCCATTTCACAAAATACACTTTAATTTGAGGGTTAACACCCTATCAATGACTACATGGCATACATGCAGAAAGTGAGACAGATAAACATCTAAATTTGAATTATTCATTAAACTTTCTCACAGATTTTCAGGAAGGTAGACTACATGGCATCTTTAAGATGTGGCAGCACCAGGGTTTACATCTAGTAAAACATTTTGTAAATCTTCAAAACTTGAAAACCACATACAATTAGCGTACTCCAACAACTTTTCCCCACGGGTAATATTTTTCCAACCATATGCAAGTTATTAGCTATATCAAAAAGTAGTCATTGCAACTAGGAGACAGGGAATCCAGCTTTGATTCAGTTCTCCTTAGACTCACAACCAGGAAATCTCATTTGTCCATCCTTTATTGCTATGTTTTTGGGAAAATAGGCTATGACAACACGACATTGAGCATCATTAAATGGCTGCAAGCAGATCCAACCCTAAAACCAACGGTCATACTATCCGCTCTGGAAGACACTTACGAGTTTCTCTTGTCATCTAGATATACATAAATGTTCTTACAAATAGTACATAACTCATATCCTACACCCATTATGGGACACAGGATGGGACTATAGTCTACGGATACTTGTTATAAATATGGGGCCCGAGGTGCAGACCTGTTCCACTGCCTTTGGAACTGCCACATGATACTTAAAACAAGTGGCAGATTATGCCAGGCAGAATCTGGTAGGTTCATTCCCTTTAAGTGCTTCATGATCATTATTTGACTACATAAACAAGGGTACTCAGGGACGCACTACAAAAATCTCCACTTGTTGCACGTTCTGGCAGAGGCAGCTAGGAAGACAATACTCCAGGTTTGGATCCAGCCCTCATTCCTGTAAATCAACAAATTCTTGGAAAAATGTATCTTTATAATGAAAATGGAGTGGAACAAAGCTGCCCAATGCAAAGAAAAAAGTGTAAAAAAAAATTATTCACACTGTGAGGAAAGTTAATTGATACCTTACCACCCTTTGTCAAACAAAAATTAAATTTGTGCTTGGGATCCACAATGTGATACCTGGAAAGGCAATTGGGAGGGATCTGATTGCATCACATCTGTTAGGCATTCTTCCGACCCCAACACAGATCGAGCACCAACAGAGATCTTTGCAACTGTGCCTAACCTTTGCTTAAAAGTAAATTCCTATCAGTGATATAGTCCATGAGGACCATGCAAACATTTGATCTCCTTTTTGTATAAACTTTCCTTAGCCTTCAGGAATACTATACTGTGGGGGAGAGGAGGAGGATGGCACTTTGCACCTCTTCATGATGCAATTAATTGTTGGAAGTATCCACTGGGGAATTATGTCATGCAGGTAAAAGTGGTGAGAGAATGTGTTTTGTTTTAACTGATTTGTCAGTACAACAGAGATTCAGGCAGTAAATCTACTTTCTGATTTTATTTTTCTACAATCTTTCCATGTTCTGAGAATGTTTATTAAGAGAAACAAAAATGAGAAAAATTAAAAATAAAATAAAAAAAAATAAGGAAAACTGTTTCCATTGTTTACTTCTACAAACATATATTCCTGTTCATTCAAAACTGTACAAACTATGCTTGTTTATTGTAACAGAACATGTTATGTCATAAGCTCTATGTACACTCAATTATGTTTTATACTATCTATGATGAAAACATTAATAAAAACTATTTAAAAAAGTGATCCACTCAGCGGTTGTTACTCTGCTAAAGGAGGACATTTACTAAAATCTAGCCAGCCTAACTAAACACTAGGTTTCCCAACTTAAAAGAGGTATTCCCTTAACAGTGATTAGCTTTAAACATGTAGCCAAAGGTAAATAAACATTGTTAACAAACACATTTCTATCGTGATTTTATTCTTTAAAGATTTAGCAGGTTATCCATGCTCAGTGGCCCATCGGGGGTTTCGCCAGTTCTTCTGTGGGCCAGTCCGAGCAAACGTGCACGTTCAGGCCCTGGCATTATAAAATAACCGCAACACTGCTGCTATAAACTGTCAATCAACAATTGTGCCACACACAATGCACAGGAGTCAAAGCAGGAAATAACTGCGAAGGGGGTGAGTTAATCCAAGGGAAAGTCTCTGTAAAGCGTTGTGTGATATAGAATAGCAAATTCAAACTAAAAATAGCATTTATTTAATTTATTTAAAACCTCTATAGACTAAACAGGGGCAAATTCTGTGCCTTAAGCAGTTCTTAATACATCCTTCTGTAATGATAATATGTAATGCATTATGACTTTTTGAAGGACTGTTGCAACTAGAAAATAGGGTATACTGTATATAGCCCAGAACTTCCAAATTTGGCAAGGATCAAACTGTTTTGTAAATGTATTACTTATATTGTAAAATAATGTAGCATTATAATTTATTTTACACTAGACGACAAAGATTTTGCTTCCTAAACACTTTTCGGTGTATCTTATGTAATTTGAACTGCTGATCATTAAAGTCACCTTGAAATTTTCCTGACACTTACAGTTTTTCTGAAATCCTCTGTTTTTGTCTGTTATTTATAGGCAAGCAAAAGCATGAATTCCTTTCATTTCACTGAAGTTTCAAAACTTAAGTGGAATTGTTACAGACTAGGTACAGCTAGACATGTTTGGACACTGCCTGCAGAGGCTGTAAAATCTGCTTTCATAGATTCTGCAAGTTATTTGAAATCTAAGCAGCTATAAACTACAACAGTACCATCTGATATAACTAAAATGTCTTTTGAGTGTCAGAACAGTCGTGATACCTTCTGTTACATTTGTGGAAAGTACAAGCTTAAGCCACAAAGACACACCATGATAGCTCTCATCATGAAAGCCTATGAGCTGTACTTTGGATGTAAGATTGGTGATCAAGACAAATCTTGGATTCCTCACATCAGTTGTGTAAGATGTGCTGTTGATCTTTGAGGTTGGCAGAGTGATTCCTGCAAGTCAATGCTGTTTGCTGTCCCAATGCTATGGTGGGGGAACAGAAGGATCATGTGACCAACTTACTTCTATCTAATTGATGTCTCTGGTTTCTTTGCTAAGAATAAGAAATTGATTGAATATCCCAATCTAACTTCAGCCATTAGACCAGTGCCACATGATGACATTCTTGCAGTAGCAAAGCTGCCAGGGACATGGAGCTTAGAGGAGGCAGCTTATGAAGATGTTGCAGTCCATGGGTCTGAGATGGTGAACGATGCTGATACAGACTTTCAGTTATGGCTTCAAAACTCCAAGGATGGCATTTGATATCACCTGGTACAAAAGTTTCTGTCTTTCGAAGTCGCCAAGATGACTTAACACAGTTTTTTGAACAGCTTTACAACTTGTGCTTCTGCACTGATATTGATGGATTGTTCCTAGCTTTGGGTGCTGTCTTGCTACACAATGGTAATGTTCATCCTTCAATATTTGTTGGCTATGCTGCACACATGAATGAAACATGCAAGAACATGGAACTGTCTTAAAACACATCAAGTACAGCAACTACAACTGGAACATCTGTGGGGGTTTTAAAGTAGTGGCACTTCTACTTGGATTGCAGCTTGGATATGCCAAGTACTGCTGTTTCATTTGTGAATGGGGCAGCAGTGCTAAGCAGGCACATTACAGTAGAATGAATTGGGCAATCCGTAACTGGTTGAGTCCCAGGCAGACAAAATGTTGCACATAAAGCACTTGTGGACCCAGCAATGATATTTCTGCCTTCACTTCATGTAAAACTCTGGCTGATGAAACATTTGGTGAAAGCAATGAACAAGTAAGCAGAAGGTTTTCATTATTTGAGACAAATGTTCCCAAGAATAACTGATGCCAAGATTAAGGAAAGCGTTTTTGATGGTCCACAAATTCGACCCATCATAAATGACAAGTACTTCGAAGAGCTGCTGTTGGGGCCCGAGAAAATTGCTTGGAAATCATTCAAGGATGTTTGTAAGAATTTTTGGCAACTGTCGAGCACCAAACTACATCAAATTGGTTGACCACCTTATTGAAGCTTACAAGGTAATAAAGTACAACATGTCACTGAAAATTCATTTTCTGCATTCACATTTGGAAATCTTGGTGCAGTCAGTGACAAACATGGCAAACGGTTTCACTGATATATTGCCATGATAGAAAAGTATTATCAAGGCTACTGGAATCCATCAATGCCAGCTGACTATTGCTGGACACTAGTAAAGGATGCACCGGACGTTAAGTACAAACAAAAATCAGCAGCAAAACACTTTTGCTTCAGTGGAAATAATGCTGCAGATAACATTTAAATGCTTCGTAATCAGTAAAACTTAATCTCATGTTTCTCAAAATTTCTGTGTCAAACAGATTATCACAAATTATATTTCTACTTAGCTCGAATGAGTTTATCATAATTAACTCAAATTTTCAAGGAAGCAAAACTTTCCAAAAAATTTGTTGTCTAGTGTTATCAGCAATACCTTATGTTTCTGTTTTTTTGTACTTTGGCTTATTGCATAGCTATACTAGACGGTATATTTTGAAACAGCAAGATATTTAATAAAGAAACCATTACATGACTGGTTAATTGTTTTTTTTCAGAACTTTTATAGCAATCAATGTTGTAAAGCATATCATGTGACAATAGCCACTTGGAAGCATCTTCACTTACCTGCAGTAATATAATTTGGTTAATTTTCTCCTCTCGGCTGTGCATCTCCAGCTGACTATACAAGTTGGAGGTATCTCCACCATATTGATCACTCAGGCTCCCAATCAGATTTGTGGTGTCATGACTTTTTTTTCAGTTTCCTCTTCCACTTCCTCCTCATCTTATGTTACAATTTTTGCCTGAATCTAAACAATTTCTTTTCTGATCTAAAGATAAAGTTATTTTTCAGCAACAACAGAATGTTTATTAATTGCAAATTGTCTTGTGAGGCCCCACACATATGGCTATGTTTGTAACACACAGCTTGAAAATCTTTGGGTCCATACTATATCCCAATGTGGCTGAGGCAATGGTGACTCATACAGTACCTCACAAAAGTGAGTACACACCTCAAATTTAGCCTCAAATTTCAGTCAGTGCTTATATCATATGCTACACACTGCATCAAACTGGTCTGCACAGCTGTTGTCCTAGAAGAAAACCTCTTCTAAAGATGATGCACTAGAAAACCTGCAAACAGTTTGCTGAAGGCAAGCATACTAAGGATATGGATTACTGAAAACATGTCCTAAGGTCTGATGAGACCAAGATAAACTTATTTGGTTCAGATGGTGTCAAGCGTGTGTGGTGGAAACCAGGGTGAGGAGTACAAAGACAAGTGTGTCTTGCCTATAGTCAAGCATGGTGGTGGGAGTGTCATGGTTTGGGGCTACATCAGTGCGTCCGGCTGTGGGGAGCTATAGTTCATTGAGGGAACCATGAATGACAATATTTACTGTGAATAGTGAAGTAGAGCATGATCTCATCCTTTCAATAACCGCAGGGCAGTATTCCAACAGGATAACAACCCCAAACAAACCTCTAAGACAACCACTGTCTTGCTAATCAGGGTAAAGGTGCCTGATTGGCCAAGCACACACCTAACTCCAATTGAGCATCTGTGGAGCATCCTCAAATGGAAGATGGAGGTGATGTCATCATGGAGGAGTGGAAGAGGATTGCAGTGGCAACCTGTGTAACTCTATGTGCAAAAGAATTAAGGCAGTGCTGGAAAATAATGGTGGCCACACAAAATATTGACACTTTGGGCACAATTTGTTCATATTTACTCAGAGGTGTACTCACTTTTGTTGTCAGCGGTTTAGACATTGATGGCTATGTTTTCAGTTATTTTGAGGACACACCAGAATTATACTACAGTCAGCTGTATACTGACTACCTTACATTGTGTCAAAGTGTCATATCTTCAACGTTGTCCCACGAAAAGATATAATATAATAGGGGTGTCCTCATTTTTGTGACCTACTGTATAGGTGTTTTTTTTTTCTAGAATGTCTGTACTTGTGCTATCTCCTTTGTATGATACTGTGGCTCCTCTGCATGCCGGTGTGAACTGGTTTTAATTTTATACACAGTTATGTACCATATAGTTGTGTAAACGACTTTTTATCAGTGCTTTACACCTGTGCAACTTCTCCCATGTAGCTACTCCGGCAATGAGAAAAACAATAAAAACCTTACTTTATTCAGCAACTTGTCTCCATAGTAAACGGCATGTGGGATGCAAAAGACCGTGCCAAGCTTGACGGGACCGGCAACAGCTGTTTCGCGTGTAGACACACGCTTAGAGGAAGCGTGTGTCTACACGCGAAACAGCTGTTGCTGGAGAACAAGTTGCAGAAATAAAGTAAGGTTTTATTACATTACCTTGGTGAGTGCCGTGAAGATTTTCTTTCTACAACAGTGCTCTCTCATGTAGCACTGAGGCTTCTTTTTTTTTGCCTCCTACTAAAATACATTTTTGACCTGCCTCTGTAGCAGTTAGTATGGTCTCTTCTCTTTAACCCCTTAACGACCTAGGACGTATGCATACGTCCAGGTCGTTTGGGGGTTAACTCACCTGGACGTATGCATACGTCCTGACGATCGCGCGAACTTGATCGCGTGGCTCACCTAGAACGGACTAAGCAGAATAGGTGTTACATTCCACAGCACACTACCAGCTTTATCAAGCTGTGGAATGTAACACCTATTCTGCTTAGTCCGTTCTAGGTGAAACACGCAAACGCAATAATATGAGAGAAATTGGACGGAAGTCCATCACAGTCAGGGCACAGACAGCATGGTAAGATAGGGCGCAAGCCCGCTATGGAGATGGTGAACTTGTCTGAGGACTGTTGTTTATGGGAGCATGGTGACAGCGGCAGCAGCACATAGTATCAGTGTGCGTGCAGGAGAGTGGAAGGGGGAGTGGGTTTTGTGGATTCTCTGATGGCTAATTGGTGAGCACCTGAATAGGGTGTGTACCTAACATGATATAAAAGGAAATGAGCTTAGACCACATAGGACCGGACCTCTAACCCCTGATGAAGCCAGTTTAGCTGGTGAAACATGTTGGGGAGGTCAGGCATGACGTTTTAAATTGTGATTTCTCACCTCTGTCTACAAGTGTCACCCGCTGCAGAGGGTATCACAAGGAAACCTTATATGTTTTATGTCCATTAGATTAGGGATGACTGCCCAAGTAGGATGCTTGGGATCCCTTACTGGAGTTAGTAAATTACTGTATATATAAGGTTTTCCTGTTAATAGGTGGTGTTCCACCAGACTTGATAATAGAAAAGGAGCTATTCCTTCAGAAGTAGAAAGGGATAAATTGAGAGGTTAGAAATCAGGTTTTTAAATAGTGTGTATAGAGGTTAAGTGTTATACATAATAAAAGTTACGTTTTAGTGTTTTATAGATAGAGAACTGATAGAGTTTAAGTTTGCCTATGGCAAAATAGTAAATATAGTGATCAAAAGTCACTCTCTGTTCTCTTGCGAGATTCCCAGTTTTTTGGAGACTATTTGACTTCTGGAAGGTTTCACCTGTTCTGGTCCTTTTGGGGCTTTGCAGATGCGACATGACACCCACCAAAATCTGTGTTCCAAAAGCCAAATAGCGCTCTCTCCCTTATACGCCCTGCCATGCGCCCAAACAGCAGTTTACACCCACATGTAGGATATTGCCGAACTTTGAAGAAATTATGTAACAAATTTTTGGTGCTTTTTTTTCCAGGATTCCTTGTAAGTATGAAACATTTTAAGCTAAAATTGCAGATTGTTGAAAAAAAATTAATTTTTAATTTTCACAGCCTAATGCTAAAGATTATTTGTGAATCACCTGTGGGGTTGATATAGTCACTGCACCCCTGGATATATTCCTTAATGGGTGTAGTTTCCAATATGGGGTCTTTTTATGGGTGTTTATTAAGTTTTAGCACCTTAGGGTGTCCTCAAACCTGAAATGGCGCCTAAATAAAATATTTTGATATTTTTCACAAACAAACAAGGATTGTATGGATAAAAAATTATTACTAACTTAAAGCACAATGTGTCACGAGAAAACAGTCTCTGAACTACATGGATAAGTAAAAGTGTCAAAAAGTTATTCTCACATAAAGTGACACATGCCAGATTTCAAAAATAGGGCTGTGTCAGAAAGGCCAAAACTGGCTGGGTCCTTAAGGGGTTAATTTTAACAAAATAATATTCAATTTTTCTGAATTTTTCACTTGTGGAGACATCATAAAGCACTACACTGAAGGGCAAATGGTCTTTATGATGAAACTACAGGTAGTCCTCGATTTATAACGTTCCGACTTACATTTGTCCCCTAGTTACAAACGCAGGCTTATGAGGCATGCTGGCACTTGTAGTTCCATGTTCTGCAGCAGATAGTAACTGTGGAAGGACAAGTTCCAGCATGCCACAGCAGCACATGAGGTGAAAATGAGGTAAAATCTTCTTAACAGGGGCACAGACAGCAAAACAAATGTAAAATCCCTTCCCTGCACTATCCAAAATGAAAAAAAAAAAAAAAACTTGTGCTGGAATTACATTTAATAAATATGCCTGTTCCGACTTACATACAAATTCAGCTTAAGAACAAACCTACAGTCCCTATCCCGTTCGTAATCCGGGGACTGTCTGTATAGCATAGTACTATATGGGTCTGTACAGATGGTTTATCTCTTATGGTCTAAACCTTTAGAAGACGTCATTTATAAGGCTATTCCAACTGATATTTTACTGGAGTGCAGCTAGGGACTGTATATTTCTGCTGACTGTAGTGTTCTTCAGTGGGCTTACTAGCAAGAGATCTAGAAAAAAAACATTTCCTTTTTATGTTCAACTATATCTACTACTTAGAATATCTGGAAACATTAGTTTTTATATTTAGGAATGACTTTGAGAATCCATTTTGCACTTTTTTTTACGCTACCTAGCAACTTTTCGGTAGCATAGGGTGGCTATACTCATTAGATGTAGAAGTAGAGGACTGGTTTAACAACCATTGAATGATCATCTATTGATTATTTCATAGATGCAGCAATACATATTTTACTCGTCATATCTGTTACAGTTCCAATGGGCCATACGCTTTCAATGGAACCGAAGAACAATCTTTCTCGGAATGTTCTGAGAAAATGTTTTCCTTAGTGATCATATGTGGACGGACAATATTTCCCAGATGAAAGATGTTTCATCCGGCTATTAGATAAAAATTTCAAACACGGCTGATTTCTTTACATGTAACGATGCTCTGTCATTGGTTGATAAAGGAATAGTTTAAATTTCGTCTAATGAATTATCGTTTTGGTTGATGTCTGTTTTCATCAATATTTTTAAATCTAGTAAATTTTATTGAAATTTTCCAAAAAGTTAAAAAATATATACAATAACAAACAACCCTCCCGCTTCCGTTCCACCAACCACTGTTTTCATCAACTTTAATGTAACATGTATGGGTTCCATCAGGATCAATTTAGTTAACGCAGATATCTAATCTGCAAATCAGTTTCTATACCCCTGAACTGGAAATATATTTTAAACAATCTAAAAATGTGCTATTTTTTTCATCTTAATACAAAATTATAAGTGGTTTGTGTGTTAAAAGAAGGAATTTGCTGGCAAAGAAAGTCCTGTGATTCCAGTAGCATAAATTTCTGGGTGTGATTATAGTGTATCAACAACTGCGAGAAGGGTAATGAAGGCTATTAGGCTATGTCTACACTGCATAGCAATACGATTGTTTTTCGCCGCTTTTAGGATTAAAAAAAAAAAATGCTGAGAATACGATCGTTCCGGCAGGCCAATAGACTAAAACGACCTGAAATCTCCACAGGTTTTTTTCCTCTGATCTTCTTTCGGCACCAGCGTATTATACAAAATGTTGTATAATAGGCTGGCGCGTTTAGTTTTTTCACTGTCTTCCCATACAATTCAATTGTATGGGTAACGGCAAAAAAACGAGAACCGTCCGTGTTTTTTGCACAAGACGTGACAAAAACCGCAGTTGTGAATCGAAAAAAAAATGGACGACTTTCAATTGATACAGTAGACCTAGCCTTAAACTGGTAGAAACAGTGACCTTATCAATCAGTGTCAAGACTGCAACTCGACTAACCTTCTAAGGGTATGTCTGAAGGCAGCAGATAAGCTATGGATTTTCCACAGCAGACATGCAAACAAGCATCTGCACCAATTGGTGAGAATCTGTCATGGATTTATTGTGAGTTTTACTGAGAATTTTACCATGGATTTTTCCCAACTGACATCAATGGAAAAAATGTAAATTCACAATCTGTGGATTTTATTATGGATTTTGCCATGTTCCATTGAAGAAAAACCACATATACCCTACATTTAATTCAATATCTGGGCAGGCCCAAAGATAAATTATATAATCAACACACTGTACTATAGAACAAACCACTGAAAGTATAACACCTAGGATAAAATACAACTTTTAATAGATTACCAATAAAAAACTAATTAATATATTCCTACTATACATAAACCCTACAAAAATTCCCTTAAACAGCTAAAACTGCCTACCAAAAAATGGAGGACCCGCACCAATAAGGGCGCCCCCAACAGGAACCTAAACTATCTCGGCCCTAACTAACCCTAAATACCTATGCTATTAACAATTAACGAAAGAGCAAGAAAAAAAAAAAGGAAAAATAATTGTGCCCAAAAAAAGAAAAAGTGTTTAAACTAATATTATACACTACGTTCCTAGTATATAACTATGTTCCAACTCGTTTCCCCCCAATTGCGGGGTTCATCAGGGAACACAACTAAGTCCAAAAGGACAGAAAGATACATACAAACTATGCGCAAAAATAATAAACTCACGTCCCTTTAGAGACAGTTAAGATGGTATAAGAGTAGCTGATACTTATTCTGAGGGTCCCTGATGCAAAATACGGTTGCCGAGATGTAACTGAAGAAGGCAGTTTTAGCTGTTTAAGGGAATTTTTTGTAGGGTTTATGTATAGTAGGAATATATTAATTCGTTTTTTATTGGTAATCTATTAAAAGTTATATTTTATCCTAGGTGTTATACTTTCAGTGGTTTGTTCCATGTTCCATTGAAGTCAATGGGGGAAAAAATCCACGTTAAAATCTATAAAAAATCCATGACAAAATCTGCACAATTCGGTATAGATATACAGCATAAAAGCTGTGGATTTTATTCTGTGAACCTGTTATAGAAAATATACAGTGGATCTTCTACATCTTTACCTACCTTAACATACGGTATTAAAAAAAAAAAAATAGCTCAAACTGCTGAGCTTACAAGAGCAAGTCTTCACATAAGTTCTGTATGGCGTTTTGGGTCCGTGTGAACATACGCTTTTAGATGTGTGTTTTGGTCGTCTAGATGGACCCAAACATGCAACCGACAATGAGCAGTGTGTTTTACATTGCTCGCAGTGTAAAACCCGTATCGGCGTTCACATGAGTGATCACCGATGCGTGTTTACATTGCATCTGTCAGATCCGTCTTTCGTATCATGTCAATTCTCGGTCGGAAAGAAGGAGCAGGAGCCCTATAATAAAGTATAGGGTGCGATCCTGTTGCATCCAACACGCATCCAGACACACAGCTGCATGTTGGATCCAATGGACGCTATGTTTTTGGATGCGATTTTCGGATGTAACACGGACCCGAAATCGTATCCAAAAAATGCTGTGTGAACATACTCTTACAAATAACTTTAAATTAATGTAACATTTCTGCTCTCTTCACTCTCTGGAGACCCCTCTCTAGCTCCATGTCATCATTAAAGATGCTTCTAAGTCCCCTCCCCCAAATTAGTTAAAGATTTCAATAACATAATCTTGGGTCTGCGCTAACTACTGATAATATTACCTGTCAGTGTTTGATAGTCGTTATTACTCAGAAAATTGTAAAAATCTGAAAAGGTATAAATATTCAAATTTTTTACTTACTTTGAGATCAACAGATTCCATCTTCTTGGCATTCAACACTCTGGCAATATCTTCCAATTCCTTTGCTGTACGCTCTTTCAAAGGATAATTTGTCACTTCATATTCTGTATGAAAAGACTAAATAATAGCACATAAATCAGCAATGTGAACAGAACCTCAATAAGGGTGCTTTCACACAAAGCGTTTTTTGGTGCGGTTTCGATGCGTTTTTGGATGCGTATTTTGTGCCGAAAAGCACAGCAACTAATGTTGAACATTTCTGCACAAAAAAACGCACCAAAAAATGTTCCATGTTAAAGCACCCTATAGCTTCCTTCACAAACTTTTTGTGGCCTTTAAAAATGCCTCTAACATGACTTTCATGTTTTTCATGTTTTATGCATTTTTTCAATGCCCTTTTTACAAAATAATGGACAAAATGTAGAAACAGGGCTGCATCAGTTTTCTACCGTGATTTGAGCCAAAAAATCTGTTGTAGCCCTGTTCTATAGCTACAAGAATGCGACAAAGTTTATATTTACTGTTTCATACATACTGTTGTATTCTACACTCCTCTATATCGATTTAGAACGGCCGTGTCAGCGCCAGGTTTCATACATGTCGCCAATGTGTTTAAGTAAATGTGTTTTTTGTGGTGTTTTTTCTGTTGTTTTCCAATAACAAATAATGTGCTTCAAAGATCATGTAATTCAATTATTTCTCTTTGAATCACGAATTGTTAGGTGAAATAATGACACAAAGAACACCATATTTACTATTTTGCCATAGGCAAACTTAAACTCTATCAGTTCTCTATCTATAAAACACTAAAACGTAACTTTTATTATGTATAACTCTTAACCTCTATACACACTATTTAAAAACCTGATTTCTAACCTCACCATTTAACCCTTTCTACTACTGAAAGAAGGAATAGCTCCTTTTCTATTATCAAGTCTGGTGCAACACCACCTATTAACAGGAAAGCCTTATATATACAGCAATTTACTAACTCCAGTAAGGGATCCCAAACCTCCTACTTGGGCAGTCGTCCCTAATCTAATGGACACAAAACAAATAAGGCCCCCTTGTGACACCTTCTGCAGCTGGTGGCACTTATAGACAGAGGTGAGAAATCACAATTTAACCCCTTAACCCTTTAAGGTCTAAGCCTGTTTTTGAATTAAGGACCAAGCCCTTTTTTTCAAATCTGACATGTGCCACTCTATCTGTGAATAACTTTTCAACACTTTTACCTATCCATGTGATTCAGAGATTGTTTTCCCGTGACACATTAAGCTTTAATTTAGCAATTAATTTTGGTCGATAAAATCCCTGTTTAGGTGTGAAAAATATCGAAATTTTGTGAAAATTTTTAAAAATTTGCCATTTTCAAAGTTTAAAAATTTCTGTGTGCAAGACACATAGTCCACACCAAACAAAATAGTAAATAATGAACATCTACCATATGTCTACTTTGTGTTGGCATGATTTTTTTAAACATCCTATTATTTTTTAAGACATTTGGGGGCTTTAAAATTTAGTAGCAAATTTTAAAATTTTCAAGAAAATTTGCAGAACAGATTTTTTTTGGAACCAGGTCACTTCTGATGTGGTTTTGAGGGGCTTGTATGTTAGAAACCCCCATAAATGACCCCATTTCAGAAACTACACCCCTTAACATAGTCAAAACAGCATTTAGGAAGTTTATTAACCCTTTAGGTTCAGAAATTAATGAAAAGTGAAAGTGAAATTTCAAAATTTTAACTTTTTTGCATATTTCCGATTTTTGTTCATTATTCATTGGTACCCCGTAGATTTTACCAAGAAATTGCAACTCAATACTGATTCTCCTTATTATGCAGTTTTTAGAAAAATCCCACTTGTGGCCCATATGCGCTTTTTGACTCTTCCACAGGCCTCAGAATTGAAGGAGCACCTTCTTGTTTTAGAATATTTTTCAGGCTTTATTGTGGTAGTGATGGGCAGTGACAGATGTGGGAACATAAGTTACAAACTGTCTTTTTAACTGATCAGACAGCTATAACAATATGAGTGAGGGGAACAGGGACTTGGCAATGAAGAGGTTAATTTTTTGTGTGTTTTTCACTGTATGAGCCAGTGATGATCACTGGCAGAAAATTGCTGGAACTTGAAAGTGGCAAACTGTCTGATCAGACAGCTGCCACAAATAGATCACAGGGGCAGTGAAGTGATTAGGCAGTGGAGGGGTTTATAAAGTATTTCAGGCTGTGACAGCTCAGATCGCAGCACAGGGCCCTAGGACCCAGCACAGAAATACGATCTCCTCACTCTCTCACACAGAGCAGACATGGATCAGCTGTAATGGGTGAGTCAGCAAACTGACTGACCAATCCCAGAGATCCTCAGCATGGGACTCAGGTGATTGATCACCTGCTGTGAAGCTGTGCTAATTAGCTGTCAAAAACAGCAATAAGCATAGAGCTTTCATCTTATCTCTGCACAGGGAGACAGAAAGCTTTCATGACGTTCCTGGAACGTCAGGGTGCATTAACAGGCAGTGAACCATGACCTTCAGGAATGCCAGGGTGCCTTAAAGGGTTAAGGACCCGGCGTTTTTTTTTGTTGTTGACACGTTCGTTTATCCCTCCTCACCTTCCTAGAGCCATAACTTTTTTATTTTTCCACCTACATAGACACATGAGGGCTTTTATTTTGCGGGACAAGATGTACGTTCTAATGGTGTTATTCACTATACTATAGAATATACTGGGAAACTGCAAAAAAAACTCCAAGTGGGACAAATTGTGTAAAAAAAAGAATTTTCGCCATATTTGCGGGGGTTTTGCTTTTACGGAGTTCAATCTTCAGTCAATACAATGTGTTATCTGTATTCTACAGGTTGATACGAATCCGGCAATACTAAACATGTAGGGTTTCCGTTATGTTTTGGTACCGTAAAAAAATTCCAAACTTTTTCTATTTTGGAAATTTGCGCCGCGGCGACAGTTTGTGTGACCAATAACTTTTTTGTACAACCCCTAGGACGTCATTGGGGGTGCATTTTTTGCGGGTTTAATGTACTTTTTATCGCTAGCAGTTTGGAATCATGCAATTTTTTTGATCACTTTTATTCCATTTTTAATGACAAAAATGACCAAAAAACCGAAATTTTTGGCTTTTTGGAATTTTTTTTCTTCTACGGTGTTCACACAGGGGATAAATGAGTTATATTTTTAGATCTACTTTTTCGGACGGGGCGATACCAAAAGTGAAACTTTTTTCATTATTTTATTTTTTTTTATTTAAAAGGGGGGAAGGGGGGGTTTTTGAACTTTTAATATTTTTTTTTTTGACTGTAAAACTTTTTTATTATTTTTTTTTTACCAAAATTTGGGGCCCACCTAGGGGTGCTTGACCACTAGGTGGGCATTTCAAACAGTTAATGGGTGCATAGGCAATGCATTAACGTACCAAAAGGCGGTTTCCCCCTCGTGTTTTTCCCAAAGGGCTCCCCATGCCTTTTCTGGTGTCGGATCGTTGCAGCTAGCTGCGACGGTGCCGATCACCCTAAAGATGGGTGCGGGCACCGTCTTAATTCGTTCAAATGCCGGGGCCCATCTTTGCCGGGGGAACTAAGGGTTAAACGTCGGGGGCACCTCCCTTTCGCCTGTAACGCCGGGTGTTAGTGGCGATTAGCCAAAAAACCCCACGTTTTCGGGGGGTCACGGAGCATCCTCCTCAAACCCCCTTAGGGACCCTGGGCAACCAAACGTCCAGGGCCTTTAAAGGGGTTTTCAAATGTCAATCCGACCTCCCCAAACAGTTTCACCACTAAAACCGGCTTAAAAAGGGGGTTAAGGCCCGCCCCCATGTTCTAAGTCTTTTCCCCTTTTATATCATGTAGTACACACCCTTTTCGGGTGCTCACCTTTTTGCCATCAGAGAATCCAAAAAACCCCCCCATGCCCCTTCCACTCTCCTGCACGCACAAAATTTAATAGTGCTGCTATGCTGCCAAACCATGCTCCAAAACCCAACAATCCTCGAAAAAGTTCACCATCCCAGGCGGCTTGCGCCCTACTTAAAAAAGCTGAAAGTGCCCGGTAACTTTTCCAGGGGCACCACCTTCTAAAAAAAAGGGGGATTCCCCGGGGCCAATTTTTTGGGGTTTTTAAAATTGCCTATTAGGGGTTTTTTAATGAGAAGTTAAAGTTAAATGCACGTTTTCAGGCAAGGGTTATCCAAAAAATTTTTGAGGAAGGCGTTTAAAAATAGGGTTTTGACAGTGACAGAGGACATTTATTAATCGGAAAAAGCAAAAGGGAAAAAACGTTTTAAATTCGTTGTATAACCTTTAAATAATAGACCCAAATGAAAAAAGAGCTAACTTAGAAACTTGCCCATCTGAGGGCAGATCCAGTTTTCTCTGAGGTGATTTCTAATACCCTATGTCACTTATGAAGGGGAAAAGAAATCTTGGGGATAATTTGTACATAGTCATTTTGAGGGAGATGGCAAAAAAACTGGTTACAGTCTCCGGGGGGTAGGCTCATATCCCTGGGAACTTTTTTCCTTCTGTCCATTTATATGAAAACTAAAGAATTTTTTTAAACCCCCTTTGATAAAGAAGATTTGATAAAAAAGTTTCATAAAACGAAAAACCAGAGGGGGATTTTATGGGGCTATGTGACTTCCCCAAATCATGGGGGAAAAACCATACGGGAGTTTGTCGTCAAATCTCGAAACATCGAGTTTTTTAAAACTAGGGTGACCCCCCTAGGAACACTTTTTGGAAGACATAATGTAAAAAGAGGCAAAAAATTCGGGGGCATCTGGGGAAAAAAACTAGGGGAAAGAAAGGGCACTGGATTATTTTTGTTGCAGGAAGGGGAAAAGAGGATACACAGACCAATAATTAAACCTAAAGGCCTAAATGAAGGTTTTTCTTTTTAGTTTTATTTAATCTTGCTGATTCCAATATAATAATTTTTAAAGAGACTGAAATATTGGTTAAGTAGGGTCGTGGACATAGCACGGTTGAATATGTGACTGAAAAGACAGGTTCCATAAGTTTTTTTTCCTCCTCCCCCCATCTCCCTCCTGCCCCCCCCCCTGCCCCCACCTTGCCTCATTTTCCCTTTTTTTGCAATGAGAAAAGTATTGAAACGTGGGTCATGTTTCCCTGTTTAAAAAATTGGGGGATGTAGTTATTTTTTCTGTGCATGGGGGGGTTGTTGGCAGCTAAAATCAGTGATAAGGACTCGCTTACGTGGCGAGACCACTGAGAGTGGATTCCCAAATCTTTTCATTATAAAATTTTTTTTAAAATTAGATTTATTGTTTTTGCTCGCTGCTTAGATTTTGTGCTAAGTTTAAATACAATATATGCAATACAGATGTATGCAGATGCAATAGAGTATGAATGCACTAAAAATTTTTGCAGTCCCATTTTGTAATTAATTAGGGGCAGGCCTGCCCCTTAAGAAAAGAATCTTTAAGGGGAAAAATGGGGGGTTTGTAACGGCGGTAGGGGAAACCGCGGGAAACCCCGAGGCGATTGGGCCCACACCAGGGAAACGGAATCTAAGTAGGTTCCCGTATTCACCAGACCCCGCCGCAAACGGGGGGACTTGCTGCGGGGGAGTTACCAGGTCGTTCCACGGGCGGACTTGCCTCGGCGGCGGCCAAGGGTAGCTAGTACAGATTGTCGGGCCCAAGCTCTGGTGGGGGGCAGGCAGAAGGTCAGGACGGGGCTCTGGATCGTAAACTGGACAGGCAGACGGTCGGGCAGCGGCAAGAGAGGGCCGATAAACAGAAAAGGGGACTTAAAACGGAAAGACAAGACTAGACTAGAACCCCTTTCCAAGAGGTAGACACACTAAGGACCGGGGGGGGGCCGGCGGGAAAGGGGGCCAGACCTAAATGGAATCCCGGAAATACAAATTACCGGCACGCCCCTTTTAAATTTAAAAACAGCCGGGGCCGCGCGGGCGCCCCAGGGGCGGAGCCAGGGCCCGGGGGGCTGTGAGGACTGAGAACGCGGCCGGGTAATTTGGGCCGGGGGGGACGGGGAGCAGAGGGGCCCCAAACCCCAAAAGTGCGGGACGGGGCTCCGCGAGGCCGCAGAGGCGCGCCCGCCCCGAGACAGGGGCGCGGGGCCCCCGGGACAGAAACCCCCCCCCCTTGGGGCCCTCCCCCTTGGGCCCCCCTCTCTTTAAGGGGACAAAGAAATCTCGGGATAATTTAAGGTTCAATATTCCCCCCGGCTCCCAAACCTCTTTCGGGCCCAAACCCCCTTTCCATCTACCAAAAGTCCCGTTTTCCCTAGTTCCCCATCCCGGGGTCTCCTTGACTTCAAAGACATTGGAAGCATCAGAGGGGGGAGGGGGGATAGCTTCGGAGAGAAAGGGTTTAAGAACCAGGGGTTTTAGTAGAGGCGGGAAAATTAGGAATTCTCAGGTGGAGGAAGCCGGAGTTGTAAAAAACCCGGATTAAATACAGGATAACCTCAAAGGGGCCCCGGGAAGCGGGTCCCAATTTTAGGGGGCTTTTTAAGAGGGAAAATCGGGCCGACAGCCACACCTTTGTCACCAGGGAGAAACAGGAAGGACTTCTTCCTTTGTCGCTTGGGTCTTTCATGCGCTCGGAAGCGCGGAGCAGAGATTGGCGGGTCGGGGGCCAATGGTCTTTTTGTCCTGAACCTGCGTCCCCCCCCAAAACCTGGATGGAATGCCAGAGGGAAGGGGGGCGGGGATGCAGACCGATACAAGTAGAAGGGGGAGCCCCCTGCAGATTCTGAGTCCGGGGTTTGTACGAGAACTCCGCCATGCAAAAATTGGACCAATCGCTTGGCGTGCTGAGACGAAGTGGCGTAAAACCTCCAAGACCTGGTTTACTCTCTCCACCGGGCCATTGTCGAGGGTGGTAAGCAGAGAAAAGTCGATTTTGCCCCTGGATTGGGGGAAACACAGGGCACGCCAAACGGGAAACAAACGGACCCCCGATCCGAGACGATTTTTAACGGGGACCCCCATGCAAGGGAAACACTGCGGGAAAAATAGGTTGCCAGACGGGTGGCCGACGGAGGCCCGGGAGAACGAAATGCGCCATTTGGAAACCGATCATAGTCCCCCAAAAATGACGGTTTGCCAGCCGAATAGGGAGAGGGTTATAAAGTCCATCGCAAAGTTGGCCAAGGTTTGAGTGGGAATGGGTAAAAAGGGTTGGGGCCCTGCCGGCTTGTGACGGGGTTTTTTTGGGGCAAAGATTTACGGGCCGAAAAAAAATCCTTGAAATCCTTGACGAGCTTGGGCCCCCAAATAGAACTGGGAAATATAAACAGGAAACGCCCGAGCGCCGGATGACCGGCCACAAAAAGCAAGGCCCCTTTTTCAGGATGCGCTGGGGGAAAGGGGCGAACGAGGCCTCCTGGAGGAACCTTGGGGTCAAGGACGGCCGAGATAAGGCGTTCGGGGGAATTATTGCTCTGGGTGGATTCCCACCCCCACGTCAAAAGCCGGGAAAGGGCGTCCCCCTTGATGTTTTTTATTCCGGGGGCCCGGAAGGAATCTGGTAGTCGAAACCCGGGGGAAGAAGAGCGCCACCTAGCCCGGGGTGGGTTAAGTCGCTGAGCCCTCTGGAAGGTAATTTAAGGTTTTTGTGGTCCGAATAGATGCAGAGAGATGGCAGCCCCCTCCCAATAGGGAGGCCATTCTTCCAAAGCCATCTTGAGGCCAGCAAATCACGGTCACCTATCGGTGTTCCTTTCGGCCCGGGGAAATGTTTTTGGAGAAGAAGCCACACGTTACGGTCTTGCCCATGGGCCCCTTTTTTTGGGAAGAATGGTCCACCCCACAGAGGTCATCTACTTCCAAGGTGAAGGGTTTTGCGGGGGCCGGCCGCGAGAGGGGCAGTTGCTGTGGGAAGGGAGACTTTTGGGTTTGCAATGCCTCCCAGCTTCGGGGGGCCAGCTGGTGGGTTTGGGGTTTTCCAGGGGAAACCACTATCAGCCCCCAAGCCCTAAGAAGTGGGGAATAAATTGGGGATAAAAGTTACAGAACCCCAAAAACGCTGTATGGGACGCAAACCCCATGGGCTTGGCCCTGCACACGGTGACAGCTTTGCTGGAACCCTTTGTAGGCCCGACGAAATAAAATTTCCCCAAAACGGGAAGGGTGGTTTGGTGGAAGAGGCACTCTCCCCCTTGGATACGGGGTGATTATCTCGGAGCCGCTTCAAAACCGGACTACAATGGGGGGGACCGAGGCAGGCGATTTCACCAAAATATCGCCCGATAGACCACTACGCGGGTGTAAGAAGATCCCTGAAAATGTCATTCAGAGCTCCTGGAAACGGCACGATTAAAACCCTTTCCCAATGGCATTACCAGGCTGAGGGCCATCCCGGTGTTGAAACCGTTTTTTCCCCATCCCCCCTTTCGGGTTTTTGGACCAAATTGAGGCCCCTCTTTAAACAGTTTGGGGAAAAAAACCTTGCGCCCTGCAGACGGTCAAATAACTCCGTGATCACGGGAGAGGGACCGATTTTTTCACCCGGGTCTCATTCAGACCCCGGGAACAATGCAGGGTCAAGGTCCTCCTTTCTTTTCCCAAGAAAATCCCGCCCCCCGCGGGAGAAGAGACTTCCGAATAAAACCCCTGGAGATTTTACGTATGAATTGGACATGGCTTGTGTCCCGGAATGGGAAAAAGGGGGAGCTCTGCCCCCAGGAGGGGGGTACCCCCCCAAAAGGTAAATCGGGGAAATCATAAGGAAGATGTGGGCCAGGGGGCTCTGCTTCTTCCGGAGAAGACTTTTAGCATACTCTGGTAAGGGCGGGGGAAAACCCCTAGAGGGTTGCTGGTACCCCTAGAAGCGGCTGGGCCTGGCGAGGTGTACCCAAAAAGCGAGACCGCACTCTGGCCCCATCGCAAGACCCGCCCCCCTGCCATCAACACCGGGGGTGGCGCTCGCCAAAGGGAGACCCAATAGGAGGGCGAAGAAACCGGGGAAAAAACATAGAAAAGATGTCCTTTTTTGTGAAGTGCCCCATTGGAGGGGCAAGGGTCAGTACGGAAACGGACGGGGCACGGGGGATCTCCCCCACTGACGGAGGAAAGGAAGAGGGCTCCAGGGGAACCACGGGAAGGCAGTGTTGAACACCCGGGGGAGCGTCCAGGAAGTTTCCAGCAGAACCGGAGTCCCCAAGAAATCTGAAAATTGAAAGTGGGTCTCGGCTTCAGTGCCGATCGGACCGAGATTTCAGCCCGGGGAGAAGACTGCACACCTTAGGGAGCTTCCCCCCACTAGCCTAGGGGGGCCCGTTCTCCCGGGCGCCAGGGCGAAGCAACAACAAGGAGGAATGATCAAGCGCCCATAGAGACATAGATTCCCTTTTCGCCGTCGTTAAGTTCTTGCGGGGAAGGGGGCTCATCCA
This sequence comes from Phyllomedusa bahiana, assembly GCA_025379985.1. Classification (NCBI taxonomy): domain Eukaryota; kingdom Metazoa; phylum Chordata; class Amphibia; order Anura; family Hylidae; genus Phyllomedusa; species Phyllomedusa bahiana. The sequence continues at coordinate 2,266 of JAODAL010003936.1, read as the reverse complement.
CTTCATGACCCCTTCCACGGGGGCTGGGAAGGAGGCGGTGGGGGCCGAAAAACCCGGGCAAAATGGATGGACGGTGTTCGGGCGGTTTTGCTCTTTGGCGGAGCTCCTCACGCCTTTTTTGCAATCGGATGTCAAACCGGTTTGCCCGGGGGAAATTTCTCGCTTAAAAAAAGCGGAAGGTCCCGGGGGGGCGAGCGCATCCTTGATAGGCTGGAGAGGCCTTTTTTGAACTGGGGCATAATGCTGCAGTTCCAGGCTAGCCCGATGCATGTGCGGAATTGCCCGGCAGTCCCAACGGAGGGGTTCCCTTCTGCAGGTTCAACAGGGCGGTTTCGGCAGATGAGGCACAACAGGGTTCCCCGAAGACACTCCGGAATCAGTAGAAAGTCGCTAGACGGCCGTATTGGGGCCCTCGGGCCCAAAAGAGGAGTTGCCCCGGCCAGGGGTTTAAAACCGGGGAGGAGACTACCACGAAAGGGCCCCTTGGATTTTTCGACGGGAACTGACCGCCCATGAGTTTACCTGCGGGGCACTGGGTGAAAAAAGCCCCCCAAACCTTGGGAAACCCCCTCAAACTTGTCGGGATGGATAAAACCCAGCTTGGACCGACTGGACAAAATGCCCGGGGAGGAACCACTGCAGCCGACTGTGCTGTGAGGGCGATGAACTGCTGCACCCGGGGGGAGAGTTGCTCGAGCTTTCTGCGCTTGCTTGCAACTGTTTGGACTGCTGGCCACAAAGTGGGGATACTGGGGACCCTTGGGATCGAACCTTGGCGGGATCCCTGGCCGGATCCTACTGTAAAAGGACGGGTAGTGGATCCCTGGCCACCCCCCCGGCGATGGTGGGAACCCCACACCAGGGGGGCGGAATTAAGTGGTCCCCCGGGAACACAAGCCCGCCGCAAAGGGGATGGACTTGCTGCGGGGGGAGTTAACCGGGGCGTTCCATGGGGGACTTTCCGGCGGGGCGGCCGGGTAGACGTATACAGATTCTCAGGGAAGCTCGGGTCGGGGAAAAGGCAGAAGGGCAGGAGGGGGCTCGGATCGTAAAGGGACACAAACGGCGGGCAGGGGGCAAGAGACTGGTCGATAAAAATTAGACAAGGGGACGGACACGGAAAGACAAAACTAGACTAGAACGCTTTCTCCAGAGGGGGAAAACACAAGGATCCGGGGAGGGGCCCGGGAGGAAGGGGCCAACCCAAATAGGAGCAGGCCCCCCAATAGCAAATTACCGGGGCACCCCCCTTTAAATTTTCAAAAAGCCGGGGCCCGCGCGCCCTTGGGGCGGAGCCCGCGCCGGGGGTGTGAGGGATGAGCAGGAGCGCGGCCCGGGGGAAGTTGGGCCCGGGGGGGGACGGAGCAAGCAACCCCGAAACCCCACTGCGGGACGGGGGTCCGCTAGAGCCGCAGCCCGGAGGCGCCTGCGACCCGAGACAGGGGTCCCCCAGGGGCGTCCGTGACGAGGTGAAATTGCAGGAGGGGGGGCGGGCTAACTATAGGGGCCTGCAGCTTTAAATTTAAAAAGAATATGTTTTAAAAAATATAAAAGAAAATGGTTTATGGGAATAGACTAAACAATGGTACAGTACAATGGAAATGTATTTAATAAAGCCTGCAGCTTTTTAAAAAAAAAAATATGAATATTAAATATAAAGGGGAAGTTTTTTTTTTTTTATGGGGAAAAGACATGAAAAATAGTGTACAGTACAAAGGAAATATATATTCCCAATGAAAATGCAATTTAAACATGGGAAAAGAAGGGGTTTTATGGGAGTTGATAAAGCTGGATTGCTGTGGAAGTAAACACCTTTCTGCCCTTTTCCCCCTTCTAGGTAGCCACGTGGAGCAATAAAATGAAGAAATGGGACGGAATCCATCACGCAGGGGGCATCCAGTAGCAGGGGGGGCACTGGTAAGATAGTGCGCAACCCGCCATGGAGATATAACTTGTCTAGGAAAAATTTTTTGGGTTATGGACTGGGGCAGCAGTAGCGCACAAAATTTTTAGTGTGCGGGCAGGAGGGAGGGGGGAGTGGGGGGGGTTTTGTGGATTCTCTGGGCAATTTTTGAGCAAACCGAATAGGGGTGTACCAAAATGTATAAAAAATGGCTTAGACCAAAGGGGGGCCGGACCTCTAACCCCGATGAAGATTTAGGGTGAAACATGGGGAGGTCAGGGATACGTTTTAAAAAGTGATTTCTCACCTCTGTCACAATGTCACCCGCTGAAAAGGGGGTCACAAGGGGCCTATTTGTTTTGT